>JAGFPH010021309.1:0-13454 GCA_018207615.1 Philaenus spumarius | reverse complement strand
AACAACCACTAAAACAATAAATATTGTTTGTTATATATCTCAAAAACATTACCTCCTAGATACGTGAAATTTGGTACACGTATTTGTCATAGGGGCAAGAGGCGTACTAAGAAATTATTTTATAATATTAGGTCTGTAAGGGTTGAAACAACCCCCAAAACAATAAATAGTGTTTGTTATATATCTCAAAACCCCTATCTTCTAAGAACGTGAAATTTGGTGCCCATATTTTTCATAGGAGCTAAAGGCAAACTAAGTAAGGATTTTAAAATATTTGGCCTTTAAGGGTTGAAACAACCCATAAAACAATAAACATTGTTTATTATACTTTCCTTAAAGCAAGAAAGCTGACATTTTTTACATTTATTTCTTACAGGATACATATAAAAATATAAACCAGTTTACATTTTATCACGTTCTGCTAAGGGGTGAATAACCCCTATAACTATAAATACCGGTATTAATTTAATACCGCTAAGGAACGTGAAATATTTGGTTCACATATTGCTCATAAGCGCTATATAGTACAAAGCGCTATAGGCGCACTCAGATAGGATTTTAAAATATTTAGCCTTTAAGGGTTGAAACATCCCAGAAAACAATATATTATGTTGTTTGCTTACTTTCCTTAAAGCTGAAATTTTGTACATATATTTCTTACAAAACACATATGAAAAATAAATGAGTTTTACATTTTGTTACGTGCTGATGGGAGTGAAAATGTGTTAACAACCCCTAAAAACAATAATTATTAATACTTATATATTCCTTAAAACTAGAGGGCTGAAATTTTGTACATTTATTTCTTACAAGATACAAATAAAAGAAAACCAGTTATACATTTCGTTACGTGCTGCTAAGGGTTGAAAATGTAATAACAAACATTAAAAAAAATCAATACTAATTGGTATTCTTTCCTTAAAGCTAGAGAGCTGAAATTTGGCACTTATTAATTTTAAGAAAATATTTAAGACATAAGCTGATCAAAACTATCCCGATCTGTGCATTAGCATTTTATTAAAGAAGTATCTGGATGATCTGCAAACATCAAGCTAAGGCTGTGATTTACCAATCTGTAGATTTAGCGGTTGAAAAAAAGACGTTCTTCACTCTGAATTTTTAATTTATTTAGCACACAAACCATGACGAAGACAATTGACGGACATCCAGTGAACAATAAATCCCAAAGTAATTGAATATAAATGTTATAATTCACTTTCGTGAAATAATAGATGAAAGAAAATGAGAGATAACTATGACAATCTATACATATAAAATTCAATGTATGTTTGTACGTTTGTCTGTATGTTTGTCCTTTATGCGTTACCAAACCGTCCATCCGATTGCTTTGAAATTTTGCATAGTAACACAGGTTAACCCTGGGAAGGTTTTAGGCCATTTACCAAAGTCCTAGGACATTAGGG
Organism: Philaenus spumarius; assembly: GCA_018207615.1. Taxonomy (NCBI): domain Eukaryota; kingdom Metazoa; phylum Arthropoda; class Insecta; order Hemiptera; family Aphrophoridae; genus Philaenus; species Philaenus spumarius. Next base: position 12,030 of record JAGFPH010021309.1, on the reverse strand, counting down.
CTACGCCCCAGTGGCCCTCAAAGTTTCAATGTTAATCTTATGGAAGGTCAATCTTAAGGAAGAAGAAGAAATATTTCTTTTGATTTTATCAGAAACAGCTGTTCGTATGAAAAGCTTAAAACAGCTGATTTTGAACAACAACTGATTTGGATCAAAAACTGAATATAATTTTAGGTTAGGTAAATCAAGCAATAAGCAGAATCCCATTATAATTTACATCGGCCCTCAGGGATACGAATTACAGGCTTGCAAAGTTTCACATTAAGCAATAGCAAAGCATTGCCGGGTCAGCTAGTTAATTATAAATCATGGTGATGCAACAAACAAATTTCCTGTAGCGAAGCACTGGTATTCAGCTAATTTGGATATATAATCTATATATAAAACATCTCTTGTCACGGTGTTTGTTATCGAACTCCTCCGTAACGGCTTCACCGATTATTATGAAATTTTGTATGTATATTTGGTATGTCTGAGAATAGCTCGTAATCTATTTTGTATACCCCTAGGTGATAAGGGTTGTTAGTAACATCCCCTAAAACAATAAATATTTTTATAATTTCCTTTAAGCGAGAGAGCTGAAATTTTTGGTCACTTATGTCTTACAAGACACGTAAAATATAATCCAGTTTTATATTTTGTCACGTTCTTCTAAGGGGTGAAAATGTAGTAACAACCCCTAAAACTATAAATATTAATTGAATATTTAGGAACGTGAAATTTTTTACACATATTCCTCATAGGCGCTATAGACGCACAAAGGAAGGATTTAAAATAATTGGCTTTTAAGGGTTAAAAGAACCCCTTAAACAATAAAGATTGTTTGTTGTCATTTCCTTAAAGCTAGAAAGCTGAAGTTTTGTACATTTATTTCTTGCAAGATACATATAAAAAATAAACAAGTTTTACATTCTGTTATGAAAATGTAATAACAATCCCTAAAACAATAAATAATATATGTTTTCACACTTTCCTTAAAGCTAGAGAGTTAATATTTTGTACATTTATTTCTTACAAGAAATACAAAATAACAAGATTGTCTTTCTTTATTTGTCTTACAAGATTAAAAAATAACCCAGTATTACATTTTGTCAAGTTCTGCTAAAGGGTAGAAATGTAGTAAAAACCCCTAAAACAATAAATATTAATTGTTATACTTTCCTTAAAGCTAGAGAGTACATTTATTTCTTACAAGATACATATACAAATAAACCAATTTTACATTTTGTTACGTGGTGCTAAGGGGTGAAAATGTGATAGCAACCACTAAAATCAATAAATATTAATTGGTATTCTTTCCTTAAAGCTAGAGAGCTGAAATTTGGAACTCATTAATTAATATTAAGAAAATATTTAAAGGCGAAAGCTGATCAACGCTATCAATCTATAGATTCTCATAAAAAACGTATCTGGGTGGTCTGCAACATCCAGCTAAGACTATGATTTAACAGTGTAGATTTAGCGGTTGAAAAAGAAGACGCTCTTCACTCTGAATTTTTTAATTTCAAATTGATTTAATTTATTCAGTCCAAATACCATGACGGCCGCCAGTGGACAATAAATACCAAACTAATGAAAAATATGATTTATTGTGCAATAATAGATGGGAGAAAAATGTTACAAATTATGTAACATAGTGATGCAAACAAATTCCCAGTGAAGCACGGGTATTCAGCTAGTAATGCATATAAATAAAAAATTTTAACAAATAGGCCTGCATTGTTGTATACATTTACCGAGGTAAAAATCAACGTTAGCGTAGTTAGTTGGGTATGCCTAGATAAAGTCTGTTGTTTTCAAATAGTATTTGTTTAAATGATGTATTTCTGATGTGTATCTAATTAATCCGCCTGTGATTTTTCTCGTTGGGCTTGCTAGTTAAAAATAAATCGATCACGCAGCTGAAGTGATGACGAGAGTTGAGTGAATTTCCAAAACTATGTTTAAATATTTTAGGGTTTCTACCAACTATTTGGGAAATTGGGTTTCTAACGAAAGCGCTAAATAGACGCTTAATAGGCGCGTAAGAAATATGTTAGTAGAATTTGTTGGCACCTCAGCCTCGTGAGCGGGGTGAGCGAGGTCAGCAGGTTCGTAGCAGTTTTTTTTTTTTTTTAAACATCCTGCTGTTTTGCACTTAAGGCTAATGAAGACGGGACCTACATTTTTACGTGGAATCCGAACCACAGCCAACGATGTCTGTTAAGAAACCATTTAGAAAATTATTCGGGGTCAATGGGAATTGAACCCGGAACTTTTCCATTGATTAGCTATGACGATTGCTAAAGCTTTGACGCCTTAACAACCACGATCATCGTGGCTTATGTAAGATAACACGAATATTGGAAGCAAATAGAGTTAAGATTTATTGCAATGTTATTGGCAGCGAGTTAATCTGTGTACCATTCACGTGTGATAACATCGTCTGAAATGTGATGTGATCAGGATAGCTTGGTTGGCTAAGCATTAGCACGGACATCTAAATGTGCTGGGTTCAACTCCCGGTGTTTGCCAACTTTTTTAACCTTATTAGCGAATTTCCATGGGAAAAATGAGCTATTGCAGTGGCCCTTATGGTAAGACCCAAGGTCGGGAGTAACAAATGAGCACCGATCATGGTCCCCAGAACACGTTTTGGGGTGTCATTAAAAATCATATATATATGTATATATGAGTTCGCACTCTAGCGGCCGCATTTTAAGTCCGATTTGGTTCAAATTTGGTACACATGTTGGTTGTCTACGTCGCTCGGACGAGTTCGTTAGCCAAAAAAATCCAACAACCGGAAGCAGGTTTTTTGACCGGAAGTAAATATTTTTTTATATTTTTCTACGAGAATGAATTTTTTTTTTGAGTTTGTTCTACAAATATAAATGTAGGACGTTATTCTGCACATTTTGTTTTTTTAAGCGACCTTATAGCTAACTTGGTTCTCCCAAAATTGATCAAAACGTAAAATACCATAGAAGTACCCGGTTCAAAGCCATACAGTGGATTCTACCGAGGGTTTGGCGTGCGAAGCACGCAATGCAGTATGTATTGAAGATACTCCCAATATGCGGAATGGTGTGCGAAGCATTTTGCAGCTATTCAGCACCGTCATGAATAGACCTATTTCACAAATTGTTGGTTGAAACCCTAAAACATAGGCCTTAATATTGGAAATTTGCTCAACTCACGTCAGCGGTTAAGCTGCGTAGTCGAGTTATTTTTAAATTTTAGGAACTGCTTCAGTTAGAAATATGTTCGACCTCTTATTTTAAATCTCTTAATATTGGCTATCCACAGGGTGGTACGAAATTGTAGTAACATATACAGGTTGTTTCAAAAGTTAACAAAATTAATATTGTCTTCTTCCTAAAGATGTAAATTTTAATTAATCAAGTGCATATATTCGTCTAAATTACAACTAAAGTAACTAAAACTGTTTGTATAAAGCACTACCTTTTGAACATTACGTATATTTGCCAGTTAATGTATCACTTGCCTCGGTAGAAAATGTACAGTCAGCAAGTTATTGTGGGGAAAATAAACAAACTAAACTGTGCAAATAAACATAACGTGTTTACACTGCGATGTTTCCAAAACACAAACACGATTGCTTCGGCTATTCTGTCCGCTTTCCTTATTTACCTAACTTTTAGGGCATGTTTACTTGCTTGACCTCGTATTTAGATTTTTATTTATCCGAAAATACACGGTAAACTAATATACTGTATGACAAATGTCGAAGTAACGGAAATATATTTCTATGTGTTTGCATTGGCGTCGCCTTGGGTCGCCGCCGGAGTTAGCTAGCTGGCCCAATCCGGCTTTGCACGGATGGACAAATCAAAGTTAAATGTATATTAACAAAAAATATATTATATGAATAAATATTTTACACTATGTATTTCTTGTGTTTTTTTTTTTTTTTTGTAACATTGACTCCCCCCTCCAAACCCCCCTAAAATTTTTCAAACTCCTTCTTAGCGAGCACCTAGGGCCCTAGAGGAAGCTACATACTAAATTTCATTCCAATCCGTTCTGTAGTTTTAGAGAAATCGTGATTAGTAACTTTGATCCCCCCAAACCCCACTAAAATTTGGAATTTCTGAAAACCTTTCTTAGCGAACACCCAGGGCCCTAGAGGAAACTACATACCAAATTTTGTTCCAATCCGTTCAGTAGTTTTTGAAAAATCGTGATTTAGTAACTTTGACCTCCCCAAACCCCACTAAAATTTGGAATTTTTTTAAAACCTTTCGTAGTGAGCACCTATGTTCCTAGAGGAAGTTACATACCAAATTCCATTCCAATCTGTTCTGTAGTCTTAGAGAAATCGTGATTTAGTAACTTTGACCCCCCCCCTAAAATTTCGAATTTTTTGAAATCCTTTCTTAGTAAGCATTTATGGCCATAGAGAAAGCTACGTACCAAATTTCGTTTCAATCTGTTTAGTAGTTTTTGAGAAATCGTGATCAATGAGTCAGTGGATTTGGCTTATATATATATAGACTAGTGGACCCGGCAATGCTTCGCTATTGCTTAATTTGAAACTTTGAAAGCCTGTAATTCGTATCCCGTGTAATTCAACATCCTGTAATTCGTATCCCGTGTAATTCAACATAGGCCTAATGATTGTTACACATAATTAATAAAACAACTGATTTGAATCAAAAGTTTAATACAATTTTAGGTTAGGCCTTTAAAACCTATTAAATATAATAATTCAAACATCTAATATTACAATTTAACATTATATTATTGTTACACATTATAAATAGAACAGCTTATTTGGACCAAAGGTTTAACACAATTTTAGGTTAGGCCTATTATTATAAAATCAACACACTTTTTTTGAAAGAGTTTGGAATTATCACCATAGTAACCAGAATAACACATTAATAAATACGAATCAGCTGTTTCATCTGTTATATGGCTGCTTATGGGAGGGATGAATTTTCGCATTTTCTACCCTTTAAATTAAAAATTTTGCAAAATCCTTTCTTAGTACGCCTCTACATTATTGGACGGATGTACCTTCCAAATTTCAAGTCTCTAGCTTTAATAGAATCGGCTCTGCGTTGATCATCAGTCAGGACATTGCATTTTATATAAGAGATTGGAGTTTGTATTTACTTTATTAGCGACGATCTCTTTAAGGTGATAATAACCTGATGATGGAGTTACGGCTGCGAAACATCTCACTTTAATAACGATGACAATAAGTCACTGTCGGACCAACAATGGTAATCTATATATATAAAATTCAATGTATGTCCGTCTGTTTGTACGTTTGTCTGTTTGTATGTTTGTCCTTTATGCGTTACCAAACCGTCCATCCAAATGCTTTGAAATTTTGCATAGTAACACAGGTTAACCCTGGGAAGGTTTTAGGCTATTTACCGAAGTCCTAGGACATTAGGGCTACGCCCCAGTGGCCCTCAAAGTTTCAATGTTAATCTTATGAAAGGTCAATCTTAAGGAAGAAGAAGAAAGATTTCTTTTGATTTTATCAGGGGCACAAAAAACAGCTGTTCGTATGAAAAGCTTAAAACAGCTGATTTTGATCAACAACTGATTTGGATCAAAAACTGAATATAATTTTAGGTTAGGCCTACAATGAACTAAAACACCAATTATTAATTATTGGGCTAATTATTTAAGATATATAAAAGTCAAATACCACTGACTGACTGAACACTTAAAAAGAATACAATTACGTTAAAAAGACTGAAAATACCAACCATCACGGGTAACGCCGTACGGGTCAGCTAGTATCTATATAAATAAAAATGTAAATGTGCGTTTGTTCAAAATCGCTAATGTCCGAAAGTTCTTCACCGATTGCTTTGAAATTTTGATACAATCTTTCATTTGAATACAAACGTGTTTTTATATACTTTTTGAAAAACTGCAGCGACTATTGAACATAAAAATAATTCGACCACGCAGCTGGACCGCTGACGTGACTTGAGCAAATTTCCAAAATTAAGTTTATATGAATATTTTTTAGGATTTCAACCAACAATTTGGGTAATAGGTCTACTCACGAAGGCGTTGAACAGCTGTCTGTGTGTACGCAATATATTAGTAGAATTTGTTTGCGCCTAGTGGCCTCGGAAGTTTGCACAACTTGGCTTCGAACCGGGTACTTGTATGGTATTTTACGTTTTGGCCGATTTTGGGGGAACCAAGCGAGCTATAAGGTCGCGTAAAAAAACAAAATGTGCAGAATAACATCTTACATATATATTTGTAGAAAAAACTGTAAACAATTTTCATTCTCGTAGTAAAAATCTCAAAAAACTGTTACTTCCGGTCAAAAAACGTACTTCCGGTTGTTGGATTTTTTTGGCTAACGAACTCGTCCGAGCCACTTAGACAACCTACATGTGTACCAAATTCGGACCAAATCGGACTTAAAATGCGGCCGCTAGAGTGCGAACACATATATACATAAATATATATATATGAATTTTAATGACACCCCAAAACGTGTTCTGGGGACCATGATCGGTGCTCATTTGCTACTCCCGACCTTGGGTCTCACCATAAGGGCCACTGCAATAGCTCATTTGAATCGGTGAGAAGAAAAAGGGACCTGAGTAAAAAAACAGACATTTCTTTTTTTTTTACTGATTTTCATTATTTAGGGGTAGACGCATCTTTTAGTGTAAAAAGGAACCTCAGTCAAGTATTGTAACTGCTGTTGCTAAGACACAGTTTTACTCGTTGACAGGAAAAAGGGACCTCAGTCATTGACTCAAGTACCTTTTTCCTCTCATCTCTGTTTGGTTCACTACTCTGTGGTGTAGTCAGTGGCCAGCTGTCAGCTGCAACTAAACAAAGATTCTCAGTGTTTTGTTTACAATTGACAGTATAGTATTCATTGTGAGGTTGGATTGATTGTTGTACGTTTTAACCTCCTTTAAAGATGGAAGGAAATGATAATAATATACTGAGAAAAAGTAGAAAAAGGACAAGAAATCCAGAAACACACAAGAGGAGTTTAAAGTTATCAAGCAGTTTTTTCCTTTGAGGGGACACTCCTACAACCCTTGTGATAGGAGGTTTTAGTACCATAAAAAGGCCTATCAAAAAACAGGATAGAATTTTTACCCCTAAAGAAATTTGTGAATTGATAGTTAATTCTTCTAAAAAATCTCCATGTACAAGTGACCTTAGTCGAAACTGATATGATAATTGATTACACGAGTTGGTGGCCTACTTTCTACAAAAAGACGGTGGTTTCAAACGAAACTGTACATTTGCCAAGAGAAGAAAAGCAATCACTCGTAATTTCAAAATTTTACTATTTCCAATAGTCAAAGTTTGAAAAAGGCATTGTAAATGCAAGCATGTTAATTAGAACAGGAGCCTTTCAAACTCTTCACACGTTCAACCTAAAAAAGGCTCACTGTCTCTCATTACCCGACACCAAAGCTTATCCAAGGGGTTGTGTTCCAATAAAAACCAAGAAAATCGCTGATTTAAGAAAATTGTATGACTACATTCCAAGTCAACACATACAGTTCTATGATGAAATTATAGCCTGGGAAACCACCAACGGACTAGATGAGGACGATCAGTAATTTTGCTAAGCAAGGAGCCATAGCTTTTGCTGAAACAATCTTTGTTCCAAGAAAATTGTAAATAAAATCATGTTAATTAACAGTGTTTGACCTTAAAATTATTTTTATTGACATTTCCAGTAAATCTATATAACAAATTAACTATTTAAAAAATTGCATAAAACAAATTTGAGTTGAGAGGAAAAAGGGACCTCAGTCAAAATTAAAAATTAATATTTTTTGACTAAAATAGAGCACTATATTGAGTTTTGAGTTATTCATATTTTTTATAACCAAATAGATAAGTAACCTTAATTTTTTGGAATTAAAAATAAAATTAATTTGCATTATAAAACGTTTTTTTTAGTTTCCCGAAAGTTGCCAAAAATGACTCGGGTACCTTTTTCTTCTCACCGATTCATTTTTCCTATGGAAATTCGCTAATAAGTAAAAATATAGTTAATATTTAACAAAAATGTAAGTGCACATATATTTATTGACTATAATAATAACAGTAGACTGCTGTTTCCTATAATATTTCCATTATCAGCTGATTTTAAACTTAAAACAATTATTTGGATTTCTGACTTTTAAGCTAGGTTTTTGTGAACAGAGCCATCTGTTGAAGTAAAAACAACACATACTATCTATACTAATATTATAAAGAGGTTCAATTTGTTTGTTTGTTTGTATGTATGCGGTAATCTCTGGAACTACTGAACGAATTAAAAGTTTTTTTTTAATAAAAAGCTACACTATCCCTTAGTAACATAGGTTAGAATTCAAATTGATAAAAACATTTATTATTTCAATATTTGTAAATTTAGTCGGGACAAATTCACAGGATCAAGTTGGGAGTTAAACTCACAAGCTGTAATACAAATATATAAGCAACATTATGAAAAACTAAAAAATGACAATTATTAAAAAATGAAACTTATATCATTTAAAACTTACTGTGCAAAGATGTTGACAAAATCACAAATCGTGTGTGTATGTTGCCGTTAAGGCATGTAAATTAAATTAAACATAATTTTAGGTTAGGCCTAGAATGATAAACCAAGACATATATTTCTTGAATGTGACATTCATTACCATAGCAACCATTTGAATTAAATAACAGATAAAACAGTTGATTCGGATGTCTAGCTTAGTACAAAATAAAATTTTAAGTTAGGCTTAGATTGAACCAACACATTTTTCAACACAAAACACAATAAAAACTTGTGTTATGGAATTTACAAATAAGAAAAAAACTAGGTATTTATTTACTTTAACTTGTCAATCAAAACTAATATAAACACAAAAACCTGAACTTTTTTCTTAATAAATATAGTATTTATACACTTCTCTGATACCGGGAAAGCAATATTTAACCATCTTCAACACGTACAACATTAAAAACTTTCAAATCAAAATGTTCGTTATGGAAATTTACATTGTAAAGTGCCGACATGTTTTTCTCACCGTCCTCCCAGCGTTGTCGGATTGTTCTTGTTCTTTTTTGTGTAGAAACGAACAGTTTAGGCAATTCATTCTAATTATAAATAATGTGATAATACGACGAAATATTATAACTATACAAATATTTTAATGATACTGTTATCGGCAACATACTGTGACTAAACAGTTTAGGTTGGTCCTCTGTTTTTTTTTAAATTCTAATTATATAAAGTGATAAAACGACGAAATATTATAATTATACAAATATTATAATGATACTGTTATCGGCAACATACTGTGACCAAACAGTTTAGATTGGCCCTCTGGATTTTTTTTATTCTAATTATATAAAGTGATAATACGACGAAATATTATAATGATACTGTTATCGGCAACATACTGTGACTAAACAGTTTAGGTTGGCCCTCTGGTTTTTTTTTTATTCTAATTATATAAAGTGATAATACGACGAAATATTATAATTATACAAATATTATAATCATACTGTTATCGGCAACATACTGTGACTAAACAGTTTAGGTTGGCCCTCTGGTTTTTTTAATTCTAATTATATAAAGTGATAATACGACGAAATATTATAATTATACAAATATTAGAATCATACTGTTATCGGCAACATACTGTGACTAAACAGTTTAGGTTGGCCCTCTGGCTGTTTTTTTAATTCTAATTATATAAAGTGATAATACCACGAAATATTATAATCATACAAATATTATACACCAGTTTCAAATAGAGATTTATACACAAGGTCACTAGATAGTAAAGGTTGCCTCATAGTAATGTAAACAAACTCAAACCTCCACTTTTTTGATATTTCTCGAATGAGGCAACCTTTACTATCTAGTTACCTTGATTTATACTCACCTTATTCAGTACAATAACCTATTGTTCGATTTGGCAACCTTGATGAATTTCCATTTTAAATACGCAGTTATACTGTACTTTCTATTGTTCGATGTATTTGTTTTCGTGATTTACGTTTTGTTACATTATTTTCACATTTTCTTGCTTTGTGGATACTTTTGGGGTTAATATTGTTTAGTTTATTTAATTCTTACATGTTTGGTGTATGTGAAGTGATTTATTTTGTTATAATTACGTCAAATATCGCGGAAAAGTCGAAACTTAACCTATACAATTTCAACTTTTATTTCTTTCGTAACTCCTACAAATATTATTTCCCGGGAAAACTTTTGTTGTTTTTACAATCAGTTAGATGTGTTCTTTCATATTATATCAAATTCCCTTAGAAATCAATTGACAAGTTAAAGTAAATTTTTACCAAAAACTATATTACATCCTAATAAAAATAAATAATACATATTATAATTTAATAGTAGGCCTATTTATTTGTTGATATACGGTAATTGATAGTAAGTAACAAATTTAACAGCTGATTTCAAAATATGAAACAATTATTAATTTTTATTTCTAACTTTTTGGTTAGGTTTTTGATTAAGTGTAGACCTGAGCCTTACCGGTGCTTTTAACCTTTATTATAACTTCCGTTATAAAATATACGAAATAATTTGATTTGAACATTTAACATTATCTATAATCTCAGTTTTGAGGTTATTATTAATCCCTACACCTTTAGTATAAATAAAACTTTACATATGTTTTTAGAAGGTTCCATCGAAGGTTTGCGTGCTGAGCACGCAGGGGTCTCCCCTAGTAATATTATAGAATTAAAGTGACTTGGTCCACAAAAAAATGCAAATCAAATTTACTTTATTACCAGTTTCTAACTGCACTGACTTAATTTCAATAGCTTTTTCAACGCGTTAAAGTACAAATTGTTTTTACAAGAAATGTCTTCTTTCTCTCAGCTTTGTAAGAAACAATTACACCGTCGTTTCAGACTTTAAAGCTTTAAGCGTCGTGAAGACAGCCATGATCATTAGTACTGACGTCTGCCACTTCAAGTAATGGCGCTAGTCTCATCTAAAGCCTTGAAGCACTTTCACAATAAAATACGGAGTACCTTCCTCTTTAAGCTGATGCAATAAAGGTTTCCGCCATATTGGATTTAATAGAAGAAGAACACTTTAACGTGTTTCCTAATGACATTTTAGTCTGAGGAAAATGTGAAATCAAATGTTTTTGTGTGCTCCCTCTCTATTTTTAACACAAATAACTAATTCAATTTATGCGTAACATGCCAACTATCTTTCTTCCTCTAAACTAGTAATTATAATTTTGTCTTCAATAATAAATATGTAAAGTTTGAAAATAACCTACTAAATAAAAACATATAGATAAATTATTTCCTAACGTTCCTGGAAATGCCACTGAGAAATGTCCTACACTCCAGTTTTTAGGATAAGTTGGAGTAATGGTGCCCTAATGTTGTATTACTAAGAATAAGAGCTGTATCAGCTACTAGATGGTGGTACACGAAGGAATATGTTGATTTCATTGGACTGTTATACTGTAAAATGATTTCATCGTCAAATTAAAAGAATTTCTACACAGCTTCAATCCTTTCAATATGATATTTATTTTAACATTTCAATAAATTACTGATGCATTACTGACTTTAGTTACTAAAATGTCGTATATTTTCCTTTAGGAATCCTTAATTTAAATTTTTTCTCTTCTGCAGTTTATCATTTCATTAGCTAATTTATATAGAAAAGATGAGCCGTTGCAAAGACGTTTATAGTAAGACCTAAAGTCGGAAGTAGTCAATGGGCACCGATTAAATTAGAGAAAAATTATTTCGTAGAGTATGAAATAAGATGTTCCTGGAAATGTCTTCGAGAAAATCCTACGTTCCAGTACTTAGGAAAGAATAAACGTCTGATTATTGTACACCGAAAATCATCCATCAGCTGTTTTAAACCAGTTCCAAATACAATTTATATAACAACAAGACAAAACTAGGTAACGTGATGTAGGCTACTAACAACTAAGTACTTTATTCCATCCATACTAATATTATAAAAAGGTAAAGTTTGTTCGTTTGTATGTAGGGGGTACCTAATCTCTGGCACTACAGAACCGA
>JAGFPH010021308.1:0-13454 GCA_018207615.1 Philaenus spumarius | reverse complement strand
TTAGTTTTTGTACTTAAAACCTTATAAATAATCCGAATTACGCGCACGGTAAAAGTGATCGCTATAAACCAATAGAGTACAATAGGTCTTGATATTAAATATAAGCGATTCCTTACAAATAGTTGACTTAAGGGCTGGCGAAAGTGGCCTCGGGCCCGGTGCTGAACAATCCGTTTTTATTTATTGTATAAGTCAGATCTTATAGAGCCGGTATGAAACTATAAGGCATTAGGCGATTTGGCCTTTCAATTATTTCAGTGAAGTATTATTTAAACTAACAACAAAGGTTATATTTTAACAGCGCTTGTCTAGGAAGAACTATTTATGCGTATTATCGACAACTTAGTTACCTTTAATATTGTAATATTAATTAGTAATATATCCTCCTCGACAATCACAACTAACTGAGTTTCCGGCCTTTTTCAGGGTAAACTCATCGATGATAGCGTCCAGGTTGTTGTATCCGATAAGTTCTGCCTCCCCTACTAACACAGCTAAGCTTGTTATTTTATGTTGACAAATTGTGGAGCATAACATGTTTTTACTTTAATTAACAAGGAAAAACTCTCTGTACTAGCGACTGTAGCAGTGACTGCCTCAAATATTCGAAGGGTTGCTGTGAGATTTGGAAATAAAGTTTTCAAATTTAAAGTTTCGATATTGTTTTGGAGATCCCATGGTGAAAGAGTTGCATCACCAAAGTTGACTGAATATATTAATTTCAAGCTATGCAGTTCATGATGAAACCATTTATTAAATCTTTTGCACTATTGCTGCTGATTGTTCTTAAATTAGATCACCTGTCATTTCTTTGCATGACTGCAGCACAGAATAGACACATAAAGAGCGAATTAGCGTATCTCCTATCACACTGTATAGGATTGCATTGAACACTTCATGCTTGAAAACTGTCTTTGGAACATTATTGTCATCTGCATTATCTTTGTAGTACTTCTTCTTGAAGATGTTGTAGCCAAACTATGAGTTCAGAAACTACCAGACAAGACACGCTATGATGCGACTGATGCCAGACCAAGATTCATATTCGACTAACGAAATTACTATTTAATGAAGTATTGAAAGAACCGTGACAAAACTTGAGTGAGTAAAACAAAAGTTTTTTCCTCAGCAGCAGGGCCCTCTTCGGGTTCTGGGCTCTTGCCCCTCCTGCTTTGCCCTCTCGCCGGCCCCACTTGCCTGCTATTCTACACTCTTATTTCATTAAAAAACGATTAATAAATTATGTGCAGTTTTCAGCTGCAAAATAGAAAGCTTTATTGCTTCTAGTATACGAAATATTTTATAAATTTTAGGTTGTAGAAATTTATTAACGCATCTTCTGTTATAGCAATCATATACCGGGAGAGGGGTAAGCATAGACGCGGCTTTATATTGAAGAACTGAGGAAGTAATTTGATGAAAAAAAATGCGCATCCAAGTAGTTGAACGCAGTCAATTGTGATTTGCCATATTTTATTTAATAATTATTTTTCCTTTTTAAGAAAGGGGACTTGTCCCTATTTCTACCTTGTGAGTTACCTAACATTCTATTTTAATTAAAGGTACAGTGGAACTTGATAAAAGGTTTGATTCGCCGCACCCAGGGTTCAGCGAAGTGGCAGGTAATGACATTAGACCCTTGGTAACTCCATTTTTCACTACTGTATATGTCAAACGCATAATAAACTTTTGCCCTTGATGTTCACAGAAGGTCTCTCACAGGCAAGAAGGTTACTAAGAGGGTCCAAAGTAGCCTATCAATACATTAAAGTGGTACGATGAAGTAATGTAAAAATTATAAACCTAAACCACGTTTGAAAATTTGTTTCAAAAGGCAACTACTAAAAAATAAAACGCTACTGTTAAGCTCACGACTACTAAAAGCTTTAATTGACTAGTGATATTGGACAAAGGTATATTCTAAAAGCTTTTCTACAAAGCTACTTCAGTTCTAACCTTTTAAAAATAAAGTTTCCTGGTGATATCACGTTAGTGTTTATATTTATCATTTAGAGTCCATCGAAAAGTGAAAATTTAGGTTTTTTTACATGTATCCTGATATTCGTAACTAAAAAAGTTTGTTTTTGTGATACAAATTTACAACAGAAGTGATTCTTAATTGTTTCAGTAATCTCATTGGAACAAGAGAGTATGGAAGTCGTGTTATTTTACCAAAAAGTAATACTTTGTTAATGGTTTAATTTATTTTTTTGTATGTACATTTGTTGTGTCCTTACAAAAATACTTATACATTATTAATTACTTATCAGATTGACATAAAATTACCTTAAACTGTTTGTAAGAATATAGAGTATAATAAAAGTTAAAAAACTGAAATCGGATATCTGGGCCTATAACTTATAACATATCCTTGTAACTTACCAACCTCTTAAAAAAAAAAAAACAAGAAAAAGTAGGTTAATTAACTATTTCAAGGTAATGATATAAGTGTTTATTTCAGAAATCCCATATATGAGGTGTTTATTACAAAAACCCACTGGATGAAAATTGTTTTTTATTTTGAAGATGTAATTTTGTACACATTTGAAAATACTGTTAAAATGGTTCAAACCTCGTACAGTTTTATGGGAAAAATGTCATTGTAATAACAAAATTGTTTTAGGCGTAGGAAGGTTTTTTTAGTTTCTCGAAAGATTGAAAACGTTCACTTAACCTGAAGATAACGATTCAATTTGCATTTGTATGCCCTTTAATTTTACTCGTCACAAGATATGAGTTACGTTTAAACAAAATTTGAGTACTTAAAAAATTCCCCAATTTAGGGATGGGGAAGGTGCAACTTACTTTGTAATCATTAAACGCAGTTTGATTCGATTGTAAACCTAATTATCAGCTTTTAGTTAGAATTTTTCTGCCCAAAATTTATTTCTTATTTTGATGGAAATATTATGTGCAAAGAATTACAGTAGAAATACCTTTAAGATGGTTTTTATTTCAGATATAAGAAATTCACAAAGATTATTTCTGTAGGAGTTCTCGACTCGTAAAATAACAGTTTATATGGTATCAGCGGTGACTAAATTACAGTTTCTTCTAAATCGACGACAGTTTCCCACTCTTTTAATACACGGCGGAGTCGGTAGTCCCTAATGGTTTTAAACAAGAATTTAAAGTACTACCGCTGCGAGTGTAACAAAGGGTCCTTTTTTATTTCCCTGGAGACTGGAGGCATTTCCATCGACGGCATTTGCTATGAAGAGGTTGATTTAGATTCATTGTTAGAGCTATATTTTACGCGGTAAAACAACGGGGATAACTATTTTAACTAAATGTATTAAACTAACCGTATTAAAATTAAAAAAATAAATGTGTTTATTTTCTTGTTTTATAGAGAAGAATATCACAAATGAAATAGTTTCAAGATTTACTTTAAAAAAATTTCATCATAGCTTTTTTACCTATCTAGTTTTATAATTTACTTACGTTTTGTATAAACAGGGTGTTGACAAATTGTGTTTCCAAGCTTCACAATCAATTCTAAAAAAACTTCCTATAAACACATTCTTAGTTTACTAGATACACTCCATTTTGTTTTTTTTTAACTACATAGTTTTTAACTCCACATCAGTTTGTATTGAAACTTAGCATGGTGCCAAATAAGATAAAGAGCTGGTTTGGAAACAAATAACCAACCTAATTTAATAACCCTTACAAAATTTGGCTGCTTACATTTTTTAATCTAAATAACACAAAGATGTGAAATTTGTATGTTACTGTATTCGGCATTAATTTACTGTACAAAACGCAACTGGGTGTAGGAATGTACAATGTACAATGGCCGCGGTTCTAAAACGACCAATCTGTGCATTGTTTACAATTACAATATTCGATAAGAATTAAATTCAAGCAGACGCCATTTTGAAACGGGTTCTTGAACTAGGTTGTTTAAAAAAATAGCTCTTTACATTATTAAGGACCATGATTAGTTTAAATTCAATCATTCAAACAGTAAATTAATGGAGATACAAAATATTTTCGTTGTGGCATTGAGCTCCGCAGGCTGGGCGTTCACTGGTCGCCTAGAACCGCAAGGATCCTCGTCTTGTGCAATTCTCGTCTCTTGCGATTGGTTTGGAACGGGAAACTTCGAGCGAAACGCACGTTTCTTCGTCATGGAGGTAATTTTTATTTTATTTGTTTGCTTTGTTTTTGTGCTAAATTAATTTTTTTTTAATTTAACCTGTGTTGCCTCTAATAAATGTTTGCAAAGAAAAAACAATTTTCAGTGTCAAATTTTCCTGCATTTGCCACCATGATTTTTTCTGACGTTTTATATTTTATTGATTCATGTTTATGTTTGTGTATTCGTAATTATATACAAAGATAAACATGAACGAATAATTTAATATAAAAAAATATAAAATAAGTCAGAAAAAGAAAATCGAGGTGGTAACGGGAGGAAAATTTGGCATTGAATAATTTTGTTTTTTCTTTGCAAATATTATATTTCCATTGTGCTGTTGATTAATAATTTACTATTATTGAGTTAAAATTTAAGTTCAAAAATAATTTTACTTTTTTTTTACTTTTTTTGAAATTTTATATTGTAAATATTCTAAAATAAAAATGTAAGTTGAAAACTGAGGTGGTCCCACATTTTTGAACGACAGTGTATATTGTTTGTAAAAATTCTGAAAACATTGAATTTCTGTCTCTAGGTGTTTAATGTCAAATTCGTTGGAGAAGTGGAGAAATACCCTCAATTGTACAGCTACACATTGAAGGAATATTCACTGAGTACGCTCCTGGTTGGAAGATGCGAATAAACTGAATCGACTTGTGTGCGGGGGGCAATCGCTTGTGCCGCAGGGTTCGTACATGACGAGCACGCCGCGCGAACCTCTCGACGCGTCTTCGATCGACCCGTGTGCGTATGGCCTAAGGCCTAAGGGTTCCGTTTTATTTACAGTGGAAACAATCTTGGAGTGTGTACGAGAGGAGAGAAATGAGGACCCCTCGCTTTGTTTGTTGTGTTTGAAATCTGCAGTACAACTGCACTACAAAAATATGGACATCTTTTTCTCAGAAACCTTTTGCGCAAAAGTTGAGAGGAGAATGCATTTTTAGAATCGACAATTAAAGTCAGCAGGGAGGCGTGAAAGTATTTTCTGAAACACCCTACAATCATCACTAACCTGACCACAAACAATACAATGTAAAAAGAATACAAACCCAAAACTTTAAATATAGTATGATTAAAACAAGATAGTATAATGTAATGGGCCTACGAAAAAAAGAATCTTACCAAAACAATGTCAAATAATCACAATGTTTGGTCACAGGAATTACTTTCCTCCTCAAACAAAGGGTCTTACAGAAAATAGTTTCAAATAAAAAAGTTAATTCAACCTACAACTTTTTCGCAAAAGTTTTCATTTTGCCTAAAAGTACAAACTTTTCTCAGTTTGAATAAGTTATTTGTTGTCATCATTATTATTTTATATAAATAATTTGTACATTTAACACAATTATAAGATATTATTCATGTTTTATGAAACCAAACCTTACTTATTCATATTTGCCATAGTTTTCTCTAAAAGGTGAAATACTTTTTTTTTTTATAAATATTGTATGGAAGTAGGTAAAACTATAAGAAAGTGAGACGCAGTCCGTTACGGAGTTGTAACTTTCATAGTTAAATGCAATTTCTGAACCTAGTTTTCGTGGAATTGGTTGAACCGCCAAGGCAGAGAAAACTGAAATGATTACACGCCGATTAGGCCAGACACATTCCTAGTGTGAGGTTAATGTACATTTAAGTAACAAAAAGGGAGGAGGAGGTTACGTAAGGTACAGGAGATGAAGGCATGGAATTCTTCAGTATCGTTCTGTGATGGTCCATAGCCATTGCAGTCAGATTGAAAACGCTTACAGACACATTCCTAGTGTGAGGGTAATGTACATTTAAGTACGGAAAGGAAGGAGGTTACTTACGTGCAAGGCTTCAGTATCGCTCTGTGACAGTCAACAGCGATGGCAGCCAGTGTGAAAACGCTTACAGGCACATTCCTAGTGTGAGGGCACTGTACATTTACGTACGGAAAGGGAGGAGGTTACTTACGTGAAAGGCTTCAGTATCGCTCTGTGACGGTCGACAGCAATGGCAGCCAGAGTGAAGACGCTCACAGACACACTCACAGTCTTCACAAAAGGACAGAAGCTGCACATGAAAACTGGTAGTGTCCAACGTTGAAGTAGAGCCGCTTGGAACTGCAAATAATGTCAATTGTTGTTACAAGAAAGTAACAGCAAAATAGCTTTGAAGAGAATTAAAACTTGAAAAGAACATTTCATCAGCATGCATTGGCATATAGAATCAAGTTACCAAATCGGGTAATTAAATTCAGCTTACATCAAAATAAAGAATAAAGCTGACATAAACATAGTTCCTAAATGCATGATTACAGGTTTCGTAAACGCCTAAACTTTAGTAACATTTGAGAAACAATTGGAAAACAAATCATGAGTGTGTTTTTGCAGAGAGAAACATGATGAACGTGGCCACCCATTAGGAGGACTTAAGCAGCGTTTTGTACTCAACGCAGGACGTGAATGTTGTTCAGCGAGTTCAAAGCTAAAGTTATAGTAAGCATACTATTATTGCTAAAATTATAAGAACAACCAATAATATTACAGATTTTAATTGTTGACGTGTTCAAGATGTAAGTCTTTATCTTGAATCGAGTTACCTAATTTGTACTTTCCATCGATGAGCTGTAATGGGAAAATTGTGCAAAGTTTGTTCTTGTCGAGTGTGGTGTAATTATATTTGCAATGTGTTTGTTAATTGTTATAATTACCGGCTAATTGTGACTACTTTATAATTTGGAGTCCGATTTTTTATAAATTAATAGTTATGGCTAAATTAGGACGATGTAGTCTTGATGATTCCCAAGTACATTTCTCCACTTGTTTTGTTTGTTATATTATCTTCTAGTCTTGTGAATCACGTTAGTTATTTACTTCTTAATTTATTAAATAATAGTTTTCAAACTTGGTCCTCTGTGTGTAGAGTCGGATGTAGTAAGTTATAAGTGACAAATTATTATAAAGATCCAAAGCCAATTAAATGGTGGGTGAACTACGCATGTTAACCTAAATAATTTAACCAACATACGTCATCACGGTCTGTATGTTAGGTAGCTCTACCTACGGTTCTAAACTCTACTACCGGTAATAGACATTGATGACAGATTAGATTAATTCAACAGTGGCCTTGTTCAAAATCCAGACTTAGGTATGGAGCAAGTCACCGATCCGGACCGTTATAATTTCGATCAAAATATTTAAGTTGGGCGATCTGATCAATGAGCAACAATTTTAATCAATATACCTAAACTCTGAAAAGTTTCTTTCTGAATCAGGAAATCTTATATTTTTGCTCTCTTACAAGTAGAGTGGGAGCCCAGGAATATATAATTAAATGTTGAGAGATTAATTCACGACCAGTTAGTTCTTTAAGATACATATTTGGGTAACTTGTATACGAAATCGAAATAAGAAGCAGAAGGCTTTGAGTGAAATAGGCCAAATAGTTTTAATTTGTCGTTATGACATATTTAAGAAGTTGGAGGTTCTAAAGTAAAATCACTGAGGAAATATAATGCCTTGTGAAATCAAAAGAATAGTAGTGCATCACATGAACATACTGAGTGTTTTGGGTATGAGCTGAAGATACTCTTCTTCTGGAAATATCTCACTACATGGTACAGAAAAAAAACTTGCGGATAATTTTTCAGTGACTGTGAACAATTTTATTATTACATTTGATTTACTCCTACATTTTGAATTATTACAAAAGTAACTTTGAAAGAAGTTTCGCTGTTGAGTTCATATAGCATGGCATATAATGGCATAACATAGGATAACATATAATAGTCGTTTGTTTGCAACGATTTATCTACACATCCGATTCAGATAAACTTTTCTGGATAAATTTTTTATTTTAATTTGAGTGAACTAGTGTGCAGAAGATAATATTTAGTATTAAACTAATTCGGTTAGCGTGTTGATATACGTACCGTTTTTATTTATAGCTATAAATTGGAACGAATACACCATGCTGTTCAAATTGTTCTATTGTTTTGGAAGGTATTACAGCTAAGGTGTCTCGGCAAACTGTTATGTTCACGCCCAATCATAAATTATTACTGTACTAAGATAGAATGGTTCAAATTCCAGTAAATAAATGATTTAATCTTTAAAACCATGAAGGGGACTCAAACCTATAAACCATCTTCAAAACCTTTAGGGATGGTCTGTTCGCTGAATTGATTACTTTTGAGGTTAAATAAAAGCTATAAACAGTTAATTATAAACTCGAAAAAATATTTCAAAAACCACCTGTTGATAGTTTTTCAGATCTACTAATAAATTACTTTTTTATTTAAAAATGTTTGAGGTTACTGTATATACAGTACACACGTTCAGTTAATATCGACTTACCGTCTACATGTTTTATTTGTAGCGTTCCGTAGTGTACAGGAAACCTTGTAGTTACATCATTTGGGTAACCGTGTGTTACAGCCTCACTGTTCCTTCGTTCACATGTCATCCTCTCACTGGGTGCAGACTAAGTGCGCCTAATAAAAGGGGTTTGACGTCCCTAACACATTCGTTCTCTATGCTAACTCCATGTGTTTTGTAAGTTATTTAAATACCTTTATATTATTTAAAAAAAGATACGGAAAGAGATACGCAAAATGTAGTCTCGGGACGGTTGTTCAACGTTTGGGAGACCAATGAAGTCCTATTTACAAAACAAAAACCCAAAACTCTTCCCACCTCTACCATCCATTTCAAAAATTTATAATGGACACATATGGCTTGGTATAAAAATCATGCATTTCTGTGGTAAGAAAATAAAACTTGGCCTACGCATTCATTCTCTATGCTTCAAAATGTTATTTCGTAAGTTATTTTTATAATGTCATATTATTTAAAAGACGGAAAAATACATTCAAAATCTGTTCTAGAGACAGTTGTTCATCTTTCATGAGAACATTAGAACCTCTACTTGCAAAGTTCCTCCAACCCTACACAACAATTTGTCTCCCAACTTCCCCAATTTGTGCCCTACTATCATGGGTCTACCAATACCTATGGGTCGCGACTCCCCTAGCTCCCAGGTAAAGAAATATTATAGTAAGGTATTTTACTTTTAAGAGATTAGCATTCAAATATGTTTTAAATGTTATGTACTGTTTGATTTTACCTTATACTTATTTCATTTTTACAAGAGTTCAAGCATGAGCTGTTCGGTCACTACTTGGTACGGCCTCTAGGCGTGTTATAGCTTTGTGTAGGCCTATTCATTGACAGTCTAATGGTACAGACTCAATGCTGTACGGGATAACAGCCAAATTGGATTCCCAGATTTTAAAAGTTTTTTTGGGAGGTCAAAAATTTCCCTGGACCCCTTTTGCCGAAGGAAAGAGGGTATTTCTTAATCCCCATACCCCGTTTAGCCCTCTAGGCTATAACATATCATATAGGCGCCTTTACCTATTAGGATATACCCCCATATCAAAATTTTTTTCATGTTTAATATGAAAAACCCAACTTGAAAAGAAGAAGATAAACGGAAATTGGATAAAGTAGTGTGCAGAGTAGGTATCTGGAAATCCAAAAAGAAATTTTGAAAGACACTTTGTTTTAAATAAGTTTACGTAGTTTCAAATTTCAGGGGTTCACTTGACATGTTTCTGACTTAGTTAAACGTTTAATTACCGCACTCGCCCAGGGCGGAATGTTCATTCCTTCGTAACTATAAAAACCCCTCCTTCGACTACGCTCTTCTTCTTTTTTATTATTTTATTACCAAATTCCTTGTACATACAATAATATATACAAGGACCTATAGCAGGCAATCAATACCCGTACATAGGTTGGCCCTTATCTAACAACAACAAGCAATGACACAAGTGAAACAACACCTAAATTCCAAATACACCAGACATAACTATTAAAACATTACTTAAATATAACACCATACAATGTAAACAACAAATTATCCTTAAATAATGTCAATGTTTCTAATTTGCTCTATAACTTTACTTTTTAAAACTTTTTTAATTACGACTAAATTTTTTAATTTAATCGGCAACTCATTAAAATACTTTTTTGCATAATACGTATAGCTTCTTTGACCATTTGAAAGCAAATGTTTCGGCAAAGTAACACTTTTAAAACGAGTATTAACTGTTTTGTCTAATATTCAAGGGTTTATTAGGATCACTCTCACCCAGACTCATTACCTTGAAAATACGTCCTTGCAATCTGCCCAGAGGATCAAATGAAGCCTCATACACACCACCCCAACCAATTATCCCATACACTATCACACTGAGGGAAAGACAATAATATATTTGCAATAACTGCTAACCCGACAACACCATCTTAAGCTTGTAGAAGACATAGACCAAATATTTTAATTTATTAACTAAGTTATTTATATGAACATCTCACTTTATGTTGTAATCATATGCAATTCCCAGATATTTACAGCTTTCAACCCTTTTCAGATGGTTTCGCTTGTCACAGAACTACCTTTTATCTAAAACAGTCGTGAAGAGGTACCTTCAAATTCTAGCTAGTGTCATATCCTTTATCCTTAACCATGTAACTCCTTAGTTCTCATGCTCAATCCTACCCACACATTCACTAACCTAAACTTCAAAACGTGTAATGGGTAACTCCATTAGTGTATAGTTAGTATTAGTCGTGTAGTGAAAATAGGCCACTCCTTGACTTTCTTGACTGCGAGATACGAATCAAACTAAAAAGTTTTTAAGACCAATATGCTCTCCTTATGGATCTAAGAATATATTTAAAGGTCTGATTTATAGTTGGAAGAAGTTCTTAAGGTACGTTTACACTTGTACACATGTATGAGAACTTGTGTGATATAATTATTGAATTAACAAATCCAGAAACATTTGCTCACTCAAAAGCTCACACATTTTGTGTGAGCTTCGACATTTCCTCATACATTTTGAGTGAACGAAATTTTGTTTAAACATTAACTCGTGTGAGGTGATTATTGAAGCTTTTCCCAACCAGCTGATTTATAACATACTTTTTGAAGGTTAGGTTTCATTGCGTTGCGTACAAATCATTAATATTTCATTTTAATCTTTTCAATTTAAAGTTACTACGTCTAATTGGAGTCGGGAGTTTACACTGCAACTAATTGAGAAAATTAGGGCTTCTAATATATGGGATATAAAATCCAATGTTAAAATCAACTTGCGTGCAATTGTAAATGCTCTAATGTGATTCAACAAGTATAGTGATTTGTGTACTCAAACTTCACACTTGTTTCTCAAACAAGTATCTCACACAAGTTCTCATACATGTGTACAAGTGTAGACGTACCTTAAGATATTTAAAAAACATTAATCCTTTCCAACAATTTCACTAATTAAATTTTAATACTACAATTAATGGTGAAACTCTAGCAATAGGTAAACTAAAACCGGTTATTTTGAACAAAAAACAAAAACTTGATAGCCTGCCTCAATAACTCAATTTGGTTGAGATTTGCAATTTAAAAGTCTAAGCTGTTTAATGCTACGACATAGTTTGTGATCCATCGTTGAAAGATGTTAGTTTGTATTCAAAATTCCAAATCGGTTGACCGGAATGCTGCATGTATAGAATTTGTTAAATTTTCTTATATTCATTTGCAATACCATTTTCATGTTGGTCAGTCTGGTTTTCGACTATTTCTGGATATTATTATTTATTTGGAGTACCATTGTTCAGGGTTTAGATTAGTTTTGTTAGGATATTTCCTCATACGCTTATTCTCTTTGTGTTTGAGTGGAGTCTTGTGTTTTGTATTTAATAATTTAATTATCTTAGAACTTTTATATAGATTTGCTGTAGGAACATATTTTATTCCTGTGTTGAGTTATAAAAATAACACTTTCAAAAGTTACCAAAGAAAAAGGTACTTACGGCCATTTTATCCCTTCCCACGTTCGTGTAAAATGAAACGACATTACAGATACAAAATCTTGTAAGGTTTATAACACGCGGGTTTTATTTTTTTACCACTGGAAGCGTTTTCAATAATACAAGCTCAAGATATGCAAATGTAGTACATTGGAGAAGGAATACTGTTACATTTTATAGAAACATTTATCCTGACAGTATATTGGTTGTTCGGTCTCTAGGTCACAGCTATACACGTGTACTGTATACTTCTTTCCAGATTTGTTACAATATTGTTTATTTAAATATTACAAGATTTTATTTGTTAAATAGATTGACAATTTTGTAAATCTTTTAGTTATTAGGAATCTGTCCCTGTTTGTTTCGCTCGCTAACCCCTGCGGCGACGTATGAAGCAAATGCAAACATATTATTGTATGTTGTGTTGTTTTTACGGAAATGATGATTGATTAGGATAGAAGCAATTGGATATATAAGTTGGGTGGTGTTGGTAATCATAAACTATACAAATTTAAGAAAGAGGTCGAAATATATTCGCACTATCCCCAACATTTGTCCACAAAATCCCTAATTTTGTTCATAACTTTACATAAAAAAAAAATGTTATTAGGAATTTTTAAGGAAATGTTGATTGATTAGGACAGAGGAACTTGGATCTAAGTTTAATACAACTGCTAAACTCACAGTAAAAAAGAAAAAAGAACTAAGTCTGAAAATGCTCAGTTTGAATTTACAATTCAACTTTTAATTACAGTAGTTACAATGTGAATTCCTAAACTTTCCTATTAGTTGTTGTTCGTTATTAGCAGTTTTTTTACGTAATTTTTACATAAATATTTGTACCAAATTGGAAGACACGATTTTGATGAATTATGCATGTCATTGCCTGTGGCTTTGTTTTAGAATATATTTAGAATCAACTTAATATAAAATAATGTTAATTTTTCTTATTCTATGAGTTTGAAATTCAGGAAGATAATTTTGTTATAAATAATTCAAAGAGGAAATGTTTATTTAATTTTCCATCATAACGCAATTGAATATTCCAGCTCTGGGACAAACCTTACTTTAAACATAATAGACCAGTCTAGTTTACTGGCAAACTTGTTGCAGCGGAAAAGTCCCCCACCAACTTTACTCTATTATAGACTCCGACCCATGACTCAAGGTTTTGGGTCGTGTTTGGGACCACTTACAATCAACTTCTCAGCATTTTTACGAAAACCGGAAGATAATGGACATCTACGTTCAGAATTCGTTAGACAAATTTTAATCGGCTCTAACAATTCATTTAGTTTTTAAAGTAACGCTCCAAATTTTGTTTAAACAGTTATTGTGCTAAATTAACCTTTTGAGTACTACGAACGTTTGGGTTCGTTTGCCACTAAACCGCTGTAAAAGACTATGCCCGTACGGGTACGTTTTGTATTTTTCTGTTCAAAGTACTAGTACCGCTATCTGTTATTTTTTTAAAG
>JAGFPH010021304.1:0-10943 GCA_018207615.1 Philaenus spumarius | reverse complement strand
TAATTACAATTTACATTTAAATATCGAAATATTCAGTAGATTTTCATATATTTTTTGTCAGTAAACATTAAAATATATCGAATAAATTTGGTAACGTTATTTTCAAACGTATATACAGTTTCAATAAAGTGCAAAATTAGTTTGATTTAAAACTTCTCGCGGATGCACAATTTCAATTGCTGGAGTCAAAAGACCGCCCCAGTGTTAGGACCATCGGGGGACCGATGCTTCTAGGTGTCTTAGATTAAGTACATTAGTTGTAGTGAACTTAAAGAGCATAAACCAACACCTTAGAAGTGACCTATGTTCCCTTTTACATTTCATTTTGTGTCTGTTATGTTATTATTAAAGCAAGTTATACATTAAATGATATGTGTTTCACTTGATTTAGTAAATTGTACAGTAAAATGTATTTTGAGTAGATTATCAGTATTTTTGTTAACATACAAAAATAGTGTTTATCAATAAAAGTGTTACAAAGGTAACTAAAAAACAAATACCATGTGATACTCTTTAAGTAATAGGCTACAATTTACATTCAAATATCGAAATATTCAGTAGATTTTCATATATTTCTCACTAAATATTAAAATATACCGGATACATTTGGTATAATAATTTCAAACCTATTATGTAGTTTCAACGGAACCAGAAAAACAACACCTTAGAAGTGACCAACGGTTCCTTTTACATTATTACTTTCTCACTATACTATAGTATAGAGAAAGTATAGTGATCGCAAAAAATATCGATGTTGAGATTTTTGTGGAAATATCCGTTTTGGGACCCCCTGAGTCCAAAAAAGTGGTTTTTACAAAATGTCTGTCTGTATGTATGTCTGTATGTCTGTATGTAGACAAAGCTAGAGAGAAAACTATTCGATCGATTTCAACTAAATTTGCACCAGACATGTCCAGTACGCCTGTATAGATGCACGAAAAAGGGTTTTGAACAATTTTGAAAAACAACCCCCTTTTGGCCAAAAAAACCCCAAAAAATCAGTTATTATTTTTTTATAAAAAAACGGCTCTAACGATTTTGATAAAATTTGGCTAATTTGTAGCCTTTAATGTGCCCTACCATATACAAAAACCCGCATCTTTCTAAAAATTCTCGTTTAGCTAATAATAATAATAATAACCGATTTTTGGTGGTTTTTTGGCCATAAAGGGGGTTGTTTTTCAAAATTTTTCAAAACCTTTTTACGTGCATCTATAAAGACCTAATTGACGTGTTTGGTGCAAATTTGTTCGAAATCGATCGAATAGTTTTCTCTCTAGCTAATAATAATAATATTTATTAGTTAATCGCCTACTTTAATAAAAGTATACAAAGCTAGAGAGAAAACTATTCGATCGATTTCAACCAAATTTGCACCAGACATGTCCAGTACGCCTGTATAGATGCACAAAAAAGGGTTTTGAACAATTTTGAAAAACAACCCCCTTTTTGGCCAAAAAACCCCCAAAAAATCAGTTATTATTTTTTTATTATAAAACGGCTCTAACGATTTTGATAAAATTTGGCTTATTTGTAGCCTTTAATGTGCCCTACCTTATACAGAAACCCGCATCTTTCTAAAAATTCTCGTTTAGCTAATAATAATAATAATAACTGTTTTTGGGGGTTTTTTGGCCATAAAGCGGGTTGTTTAAAAAAAAATTTCAAAACCATTTTACGTGCATCTATGAAGACCTAATTGACGTGTTTGGTGCAAATTTTTTCGAAATCGATCGAATAGTTTTCTCTCTAGATAATAATAATAATAATATTTATTAATTAATCTTCTACTTTAATAAATCACCTCTCCTGCCCCACCCTACAAGTCACAGTGAATCTGTTTAATAATTTAAATATGTTTGTGAGAAAGTATGTGCCAGTTCCTGGTACCGTTTATTTTTGGTCGATGTTATAATTATTATTTATAAAGCAAGATATACCTTAAATAGTAAGGGGTTAATATTGTTTAGTAAATGTTTCAGTAAAACATATTTTCAGAATAGATACTTATCTCACAAAATCTTTGAGACTAAGAACCAACTACTTTGTATAGGCGTGTAACCTATGTTTTAGTAAAAGTTGCGTTTTTAGCGTTAGTCATTTTTCTCGCGTGAAGTAAGGCTTTCAATATGGAAAGATGGGAATGTTCTAATATTATTCTTGAAAATATTGGTCATTTTTAGATAGTTGGAAAGTGTCGGAGGGTTGGGTATTCGGGAATCGGAAGAATAATTTGGAAACCCAAATTTTTAGATTTGAGGTCAAAAACTGTTTAACTATAGTTCTGTGAACAGTAGACCTCGCTCGTTGAAATAACAAATGTGGTTTTGAGCTTAGGTTAAAAATAGTGTGACAGTAAGGAAGTAAGCAGAAGGTTTAGCCAGTGAAACATTATTTTGCAATTCCCGCGATTCCGGGGTTTCTAGTTCTCGTTTTTTTTCTTTTCTTGAGCTTTAACTGCTAAAGATTTTCTTTTAGGGGACATTGTGTTTTATGTAGGTTAATAATGCTAAGGTAGCTACAAATATAGCGTTATTGAGGGAAAACATAGAATTAAATATTTACATACTTAAATAACTAAAACTTAACAATGTGTTTACAGTTCCATATCATATTATCATATTCCAATATTAGAAATAATGAGAAAAAAAACGATATTAAAGCGTCGTTATAGTGATCTCAACCCATGTACCAACACTTCACACGCTGTCCAACGGTAGTTTTTGTCCTTTATCGCCGCGAAGTTTCGTTTGTTTCATCTCATTTTGTAATTCAAGTTAAGCTAAGTCAAATACTTTTATAAAATAATAATTTACAAGTATACAGTTCAATTCTTTGATATATCCTCTACACTTTCTTATATAATAATATATCATTTTTGGGCAAAGGATATATTCCTAAATTACTATTCAAAACAAGCCTAGTTTTGTTAGGCAGTCTTGTAGTAGGAACATAAAAACTGGTGTTTTCAAAATAAGAAATTTGAAATTGATAAATATGTTATTAAATTTCTATTTAAAACTAAATTACGAAACTTTTTTACATTTATGAAAAAAATTATAAAAAATGTTTACTACTTTTTATGTAGGCCTAAAGTTGATTTTTTTCCTTTCGTTACTGAACATGCTTGTTTCTTGAACTAAAAACGTTGTTAATTTTACTTCAATCATTTTTTTTAATCTCATATATGAATTCTTTGAACCTTTTTCTACAAAAAAGCTATGGACAAGTTTTGAATTAGTTTAGAATAAACGTATAAAAACATTGTTGAAATACAAAAACTTGGACAATTTTTAACAAATTTGATGTTTACGGCCATTTTGTGAGCTTACCGTTAGAGATACGGGAAAAAAATTAAGAATTTTGTTGAAAATATAGTTTGCTACCGGAAAAATGTTATTAGTTTTAAAATTCGACCTACGGTTGAGCCACAAATTGGCTTTGGAAAAAAGCTTACTCTGAGAGAAACTGTCCGGCCGCCATTTTTATTTTATTTAAGGGGTTAAAAATGAAAAATGGAAAACGCCGTATGTATACATGGCTCGGCTCAGGAATAAGGAACATTCATGCAAAAAATCATCAAAATTGGTCAAGGCGTTTGGCCGTAATCGTGAAACAGACAGACCCACAGACGAAATGCCGAACGGTTGAGTTAAAACGGAGACCTCGCTTCGCTCGGTCAATTATATGTTATAATAGTAGTTCTGTGAACAGTAGACCTCGCTCGTTGAAATAACAAATGTGGTTTTGAGCTTAGTTAAAAATAGTGTGCCAGTAAGGAAGTAAGCACAAGGTTTAGCCAGTGAAACATTATTTACAATTCCCGCGATTCCGGGATTTCTAGTTCTCGTTTTTATTTCTTTTCTTGAGTTTTAACTGCTAAAGATTTTCTTTTAGAGGCATTGTGTTTTATTTAGGTTAATAATGCGTAAGATTGCTAAAAATATCGCGTTATAGAGGGACAACATACAATTAAATATTTACATACTTAAATAACTCAAACTTAACAATGAATTTAAAGTTAACTTAAGTTCCATATCATATTCCAATATTAGAAATAATGAAAACAAACGATGTTAAAACGTCGTGATAGTTTTCTTAACCCATGTAGGCTACCAACACTTCCCACGGTGTCCTACGGTAATTTTTTGTATGTCCTTTATCGCCGCGAGGTTTCATTTGTTTCATCTCATTTTGTAATTCAAGTAAAGCTAAGTCAAATACTTTTATGAAATTTACAATGATAATTTACAGGTATACAGTTCAATTCTTTGATTTATCCTCTACACTTTCTTATAATATGTCATTTTGTGGCAAACGATATATTCCTAAATTGCTATTCAAAACAGGCCTAGTTTTGTTAGCAGTCTTGTAGTAGGAACATAAAAACTGGTGTTTTCAAAATAAGAAATTTGAAATTGATAAGTATTTTTATATAATTCTATTTAGAACTAAATTACGAAACGTTTTTACATTTATGAACAAAATTACAATAATTTTTACTACGTTTTATGTACGCCTAAAGTTGAACTTTTTCCTTTCGTTACTGAACACGCTAACTAATAAATGTTTCTTGATCTAATAACTTCGTTAATTTTACTTCAATCATTTTTTTACTGACATATATAAATTCTTTGAACCTTTATCTATAAAAAAGCTATGCAACACTTTTGAATTGGTTTAGAAAAAACGTATAAAAACATGATTGAGATCCAAAAACTTGTACGATTTTTAACAAATTTGAAGTTTACTGCCATTTTGTGAGCTTACCGTTAGGGATACGGAAAAAATCAAGGACACAATTTTGTTGAAAATTTAATTTGCTATTTTATTAGCAAAATGTCATTAGTTTTTAAATTCGACTTACGGTTAAGCCACAAACTGGCTTTGGAAAAAAGCTTACACTGAGAGAAACGGTGCGGCCGCCATTTTTATTTTATTTAGGGGTTAAAAAAAGGAACATTCATGCAGAAAATCATCAAAATCGGTCAATGCGTTTGGCCATAATCGTGAGACAGACACACAGACATACAGACACACAGACGAAATGCCGAACGGTCGACTTAAAACGGAGACCTCGCTTCGCTCGGTCAATTATATCAATGCATGTCTTCATTTTAATTACAATTTAAAGTTTGTTTAATAATGGCCACAAAATTCGGGAATTGTAAAACGAGAAATTTAACGACGTTGAAAATGACAGGTGTGAAAGCTAAAGTTAACTTTGAAACATTGTAAAAACTCTTAGTAACAAAATGAACTCGGCCGCTGGTTACACCAACAATTTTAAAAACGTGAAAACATTTTAAATTTCCAAATAAAAAATAACAATATTTGTTTACAATTAATTAAATAAATCAATGGAGCAAGAAAATTGTTCATGGCGAATCATAATGTTTAATAGTATTAAATAAATTTAAAAAGCAATTAAAACTCTACAAAATTTAATGAACAAATTTGAAAAAAGCTTTAAAATAAATAGCCTCACCTCAAGTTAAATATATTAGGCCTATGAATTATTATTATTATTTCACGAAGTTTTTGCAGAACACGATTGCCATGCTTCCCTATTCCATTGTATTTCACTGAACAACTTAGAGTCAATTTAGTTGTAAATTTATCACAATATAAACTTATGAACTATCGTATACCAGGATATATGTAATAAAACAGCAAAACAATTAATTTTTACTTTACGGTAGGCTCTAAACGATAAAATATATATATATTTTTTAAATCGGGATACAAACTTGCCTATAGAACAACAAACAATTTAAGTCAATCGACAACGCAACATAAAAATAACAATAATAATAAAAGTGTGTTTATTATTACAAACATTTTTCAAGATTACAAAAAATACTATTAAATACTTATTTACATAATGAAAGAAACAAAATAACAATAATCAAATATAATAATACATATAAAGAAACAAAACTAATAACTACAGTAACCAAAATAATATCACACTTTATGGCATGACCATAAAGGTCATTCGCCAGGTAGGCAACTTTAATAGATTAAATTATACTAAATTACAAAGTTAAAAGATCCAAAACTATATGAACAACAAAATATACACATGACCAAATAAAAACAATAATACAAAATCTGAATATTTAGTAACAAATAAATGTAAAACATCAAACTAAAACACATTTAAACCCATACATTTGAAATACTACTGCAGGTTGTGAATATAAAAGAGATAAGGTGAGAAGCTACTACCGATGGATATTACCACAAAAAACAATATCGGCATTAATTTGCTAAAAATTAAATTCAAAAATAAATTCCTGCCTAAGCTTAAGTGCTCGACGTACAAAATTCACCAGCCCTGACCAATTTTCACCATTTAAAATATTTATTATTCTTTCCACATCCAGAACCCTATTTCCAAAACAACTTTTCCTAATTTCTCCTAAAATCAGACATCTGCCCAAAAAATGTACAATATTTTCCTCCTCATTAGAATTACACATAGAACACTTCCTTTTATTGTCCTCCCTGTCCGGTCTATAATTGAGAGGTAACATGGCGCTCCTTGCTTTAAATATTATGCTGATAATACCTCTCGAAAACCTATCACTTATGTAAACATAAAACTATAAACATCATCATGACGCAAGCGGCATTTATAAAATAATCTGTGACGATTGCAACATGCAATATATAGGCCAAACCGGAAGATCCTTAAAAAAACAGATTTAAAGAGCATATCCCAAATAAGAATACCAGCAACAATAATAAACCTTCAAAATTTGCAGAACACTTAATAGAAACAGGCCACAGTTACACCAATATAGACAAAAACCTGCAAATATTACATAAATGCTCGAAAGGCCCTATTAAGAACGTTTTGGAGGAATTCCAAATTTATCAACACACAAAAATAGACCCAACAATATTATTAAATGAAAAAAACTTTATTCCAATCCAACAACATATTTGACAAAATCATTCAGATGGACCCCCTCCAACTTAAGCTAGGTAGCACACTGGACTGATAAGGAAAATCAGTAGCCTGCAAAAAACGATCGCGGACACACGTAATTTCAGCTCGCGTAATTATAAATCAAATTTAAATGTCCCTATTGAGTGCTGTGTTGTGTGTTACATGTTGTTTGTGAATGTTTTCGTGTACGTGTTTCATTTTATAAACTTGACGTGCATCAACGAATGTAAAAAACTAATGAAATATAGGTTTGATAATGCCTGAATAAAAAAGGCGAAACGTACGTAACCAGCAAATAAAAAAAGAAAAATAAAGGTCTGAGAGCTGTAAGTATACAAAAAAGTAAATTTATAGAAACATTTAATATTTCCACGTATTTAAAACGAACCAAAAAGTATAAAATAATATTTCCAACCCCCATACTGATTTATAAATCCTACAGATTGTTTTGAAAATTTGTAATTTTTAATTTTTAATAGCTATGAAAATACTTGGAAGGTTAAAAACGAAAAAGTTGGACGCTTGTAATAGATAATTGATGCATGAATAGTACACCTAAGCACAGACTATAGAATTACTCCAGACCTCTCACTGCCATAGGAAAAAGGGTGCGGGAAAATTGAGATAGTTTTGAGCCGCTAGAGTTCAGGTGCGTAGCTACAGTAAGTTATTATCAGACCAATGTTGCCAGATCGCACGAGTTATATGGTGGGGGCGAGTGAGTCCTGCTGATCAAGGTCACGTCGATGTGACAGGGTCCGTGTCCTACCACAGACTATAGAATTACTCTGTAGTAATTAGTAATTCTATAGACCCTAGTCTGTGACCTAAGTCACTAGCAATTTTATTTACTGCAAATTATATGACCTGTTCTGTGAGTTTTCTACACTCCTTACTATTATTTATTGCATGCGCCTCATGTTTTTAATCTTACAAGCATTTTCATAGCTATTAAAAATTCAGAATCGTAAAT
This sequence comes from Philaenus spumarius, assembly GCA_018207615.1. Lineage (NCBI taxonomy): Eukaryota > Metazoa > Arthropoda > Insecta > Hemiptera > Aphrophoridae > Philaenus > Philaenus spumarius. The sequence goes on along the minus strand of JAGFPH010021304.1, from coordinate 3,012 downwards.
TTCCAAGATAAACTGTATAGGGTTATACATCTATATGGCTAGGAGAAACAATTTTATACTTTTTAATCCGTTTTAAAAATTTGGTATGTTAAACATTTTGTTAGTTCAATAACATTTTCAGCTTTTTAGTCTTCAGTTCAGAGCCATGTAAAGTTTCAAATCTCTAGCTCATTTATAACACGAAAAATCATGCCTACGTAAGGACAGTACACTCACATATATTGGCTCACAGAACTTTGGCCAAAATATAGATTTAATAAACGGCCCTGTCTCCAACAATGGTGGATCAATTAGAGCCGATCTTGTGCAACATGGACAGAACAGTGATTCTTCCAAAGGTTTGAAGAAGATTGTGAAAGATGTGCAAGAAGAATTCAATGCTAAGGTTCAACTGCAAGCTCTGGGTTGTATATTTTGAAATAGTGACTTTGATTAAGCACTTTATTGAAGCAGCAACTGGGATCTACACCTCCAAAATCTACAGGGCTTTAGCACCTACTGATCATTCGGACATGAAAAATGCAAAATATGTCATCGTATCAAAAGACACCACGGCCAGACAAATGCAGAAATTTCCTGCAGTTATGTATCGTACATAAAAGTCAAACTACAAATCAAATGCCGTTGTCCTTTTCGATGTTACCCTGACGAAGATTGTGAAAGCACCAAGAGCATATAGGCCTAACGATTGAGAAGAGCACAAAGAAAAAATCTGCAGCAATATCATTTACAGAATCGATGGTGCACTCTGTCTCGCAGGAGAGTTTCCTTGCAAACTCCAAAAACAAGAGCAGGTTAATACTCGTATCTATGCTAATTGAAAATCTAATGATATAAAAATTGATTCACAGCAAGCTGTGGAGGACGCTATACCCTAATTATTACAACAGCTCTTAGTTGGTCCTGTCAAATGAATATGTGTTAGTGATGAGGGAAGATTTTGGTGATTTTGATTTGCCTGTGTAGCCCTGATACAAAGAATGTCTTCATTTTGAAATTTATTTTTTGGATATTTTGCAAATCAACATTTTGCATTTGCATGAGAAAGCCCCCCCCCCCCCCCCCCCAGTTAGGGCAATTTTTCTGCAAAACATACTTTCATCTCGCCTTGAGATATGATCAAGTTGTTATTTTGGCAGATGATCAGCCCCGAACTTGAGCCGGGATCCACCACCTGCAAAAACTCTCAGCCAGATCCCTCTAACGACAACGGCTTATACAGGGTGTTACAAAAATGTGTGATGGGCTATACAGGACCTGATTCTACATACAAAAATAAGTCGAAAATGTAGAATAACATTTTTTCGATTTCGGCTTAGTTTAGCCGTAATCCGCCATTTTGTTTTTTTACAAAAACTCACTGTAACTTTGGAAATAGATAAGATATCGACTTAAAATTTGCAATAAGCATTTTATATATTACGATTAACAAGCGTACCAAACGCAAAGAATTTATTTTTATAATTTTCAAAATGGCGGTCGTTACAAATTTTTAACGTGGAATATCTTTAAAACCGTTAACTTTACAAAAAAATTACAAGAAACAAAATATTTTCCTTTTTTAACGACAGACAAAATGCTTTTTTTGTAGTTTCAGTAGGTCAAAGGACAACCGAGTTATCGACAAAAAACATAATTTCTTGGTAATTGTCTACAACGAAAATTAGCCTAAAACCACAATTTTTTGAAATTGAACAATTTGTGTAGTTGTTTTTCTAGCGGCTATCAGGCTCTAGGCTATCAGATTCTACATGCAAAAATAAGTCGAAAATGTAGTATAACACTTTTTCGATTTCGGCTTAGTTTAGCCGCAAATCGCTTGTAAACAATTACCAAGAAATTATGTTTTTTGTCGATAACTCGGTTGTCCTTTGACCTACTGAAACTACAAAAAAAGCATTTTGTCTGTCGTTAAAAAAGGAAAATATTTTGTCTCTTGTAATTTTTTTGTAAAGTTAACGGTTTTAAAGATATTCCACGTTAAAAATTTGTAACGGCCGCCATTTTGAAAATTATAAAAATAAATTCTTTGCGTTTGGTACGCTTGTTAATCGTAACATATAAAATGTTTATTGCAAATTTGAAGTCGATATCTTATCTATTTCCAATGTTACAGTGAGATTTTGTAAAAAAACAAAATGGCGGATTACGGCTAAACTAAGCCGAAATCGAAAAAATGTTATACTATATTTTCGACTTATTTTTGCATGTAGAATCAGGTCCTGTATAGCCCATCACACATTTTTGTAACACCCTGTATATAAGTCTGTAAGCGAAATTTTAGATTCAAAATTGTGGGAATTTGGTAAATAGGAGGATGATGGGAGAGGTATCAAATTAAAGGTATCGATTCAAAGAACGAGGGAAAAATATAAGTTTTTTCTAAAATTAAAAACTAATGGGTTTTTGGGGTCCCCGAAAAACGAAAAATCCTCATAAGTAATACATGAGAATTTAAAAACATCTGCTTTGTTTACATTAAAACATTTGCTATTAAATAAATAAATAAAAATCATAAAACAGCTGTTCTGTAGTTTACATTAAAACAGTTGATCTATATTAATATTATAAAGAGGTAAAGTTTGTTTGTTTGTATGTAGGGGGTAATCTCTGGCACCCCGATTGAAAAAATCTCTACAGAACCGATTGAAAAAATAGTTTTACTAATAAAAAGCTACACTATCCCTGAGTAACATAGGCTATAATTAATTTCGATAAAAACCTTTTTTTATTTCAATATTTGTAAATTAGTCGGAAAAAATTCTTAGGTTAGGCAGAATGATAAATCAACACATGTATTTACATTTATTACCATAGCAACCAATTGAATAAAATAACAGATACCGTAATATAGCTGGTTGCTCCAATATTTCCATTAACAGCTGATTTCAAAATTTGAAGCAATTATTTTTGTATTTCTAGCTTTTAGGTTAGGGTTTTAAAGTGTAGACCTGATCCTTGCTGGTTCTTTTAACCATTATTATAACTGATGTTATAAAATATACAAAACAA
>JAGFPH010021303.1:0-13458 GCA_018207615.1 Philaenus spumarius | reverse complement strand
CCTAAAATGTTTGTTGTGTAGTATATTTTTCAAAATAAAAATAAAAATAGTTCCCGACATCGGATTTTAATAATTTTTGCATAAAACTCTTCAGAAAATATCCCAAATTAATAAAATTTAAAAAAAAGAAAATTGAAAATTTTTCATATCTTGCCGTACCGAACCCCCTTATGTAATTACAGAAGTTTTCTATTTGAAAATATCAAAAACATATTTAACTTTAGTACAGACAAATATTTATTAGACACACAATTAATAAACGGTACCAGGAACTGGCACATATCACTAACATATTTAAATTATTAGATTCGCTCTGACTTCATAATTGTATCAAAGTAGAAGAGGGAATACATTGAAGTAGGAGAGTACCGTAACTAATAAATATAATCACTAATAGCTAGAGAAAACTCTATTCGATTGATTTCGAACAAATTTGCACCAAACACGTCAATTAGGCCTGTATCTAACACGGAAAAATGTTTTGATAAATGTTGAAAAAGAACCCCATTTTTGGCCTAAAAAACCCCAAAATTAGTTATTATTATTAGCTAAACGAGAATTTCTAGAAACATGCAGTATTTTGCATATGGTAGGGCGCATTAAGGGTTAAAAATAAGCCAAATTTTATCAAATTTGTTAGACCAGTTTTTTAATAAAAAATAATAACTGATTTGGGGGGGGGGGGGCCAAATTGGGGTTATTTTTTTCAAAAATTTTCAAAACCGTTTTCGTGCATCTATACAGGCCTAATTGACATGTTTGGTGCAAATTTGTTCGAAATCGATGGAACAGTTTTCTTTCCAGATTTGTATACATACAGACATTTAGAAATACAGACAGACATACAGCCAGACATTTTGTAAAAAACACTTTTTTGGACTCAGGAGGTACCAAAACGGATATTTCCACAAACATCTCAACGTCGATTTTGTTGCGATCACTATACTTTCTCTGTACTATAGTATAGTGAGAAAGTAAAAATATCTATAAATATGGTATATACTTATAGTAACATCTTATAGTTTTATAAACAACGTTTAAACGAACTGAAACATATCCCACCCTTATGAAAGATCAAGCACGCGTTTTAAATATTTCACAGCCTTGTTATTTTCCTCTTCCATCCTGACGTCAGATATTAATTTGATTTCTATAACTAAGGGCGAACACAAATATTTTCCTTTTCCAATTAAATCATCCTAAAAATACATCAAAAATGTTGTGTACAAACTTCCTTCACTCAAAATGTAAAACATACAATGGAGGCAAGTATTAAAAAAATATTACATAGAATCTGTACATTTATTTTGGAAATAGTGTATATTTAGGTAAATTCAGTTTTGTTTTATCGTACACAAATTTTAATAATAGTGTTATCAATTTTTAAATTTCGTTATGTGTATTTCATTTTAAAATTAAATTATATTAAAAGCTTTAAGTGCATACATTTTGTGTTGGACTAGTTTTATTAACTATTTTCGAGTTGGGATTATGTTCATGTTCAATGGAAACCATTATTTTTATACGATTATAAAATGTTTAGGTTATTCGTAACGCTGAGTTTTTAACACTTTCCATGCTACGCCATTTTACGGTCCTATTAGCAATGACTAGTAAAGGTATGTTTTGCTCGGAGCGGCTGTAGCGTCTGACGCTAGGCGTCTGACGCAGAGCGACAGACGCCGAACGATTATCGCGAGGCTATTTTGCTCCACTTCAGACTTAGCGTCCGCGACTGTAAAATCCTGACAGTATTGCTAGTGTTGTGTTGTGTTTCTGTGTTGTGTTGTGAAAATGAGTCTCTCACGTAAGAGGATGAAGTGTATTTTGAAGTGGATGATGTATGAGGAAATGGAGGACGAAAGTATTTTAAATTTATTGGTAACTCCAAGGAAAGTGATCCATCCCATATTCTCCAATCGAAAGGATGAAGGATACTTCCAAAAGTTGATTACAAACCACTTACGGATGGACGAAAATAAATTTTCGGAGTTTTTTAGATTGTCAATCGCACAATTTGATTTTGTGCTAAGTTTAATAACGGGAGATCTCAACATTGCGTCTTATAATAGGAATCAGTATCCTATTTCACCAGAAGAAAAACTTGCAATAACCTTAAGGTAGGTAAATATTTATAATTGAGTTATCAAACCAATAATACATATTATTGGCTTTGTGTTATTTACAATGCAGGACACAAAGGGGTTGACGAGGGTCAAATGAAATGTGTCAAGTTTGTATAGACAATGTTTATTACTAAACAAATAATAAAGAATGTAAACATAAAATTTTAAATGTTAAATAATTTATTTTAATTACTTATGTGTGCGTTTTAAAGTAACTGAAAAAGTTGTGTGTTATTAAAAAATTGAGTTATAACATAGCGCACATCAAAAATACGAATGTTTCAAATAATAAAAGAGTCAAATAAGTTTACTGCTTATTAAAAGAAGGAACTCTTCCACTGGATCCGTTGAATATGTTGAACCTTCACAATAAAGCTGTGAGGCAGCGCCAAATGAAGATGTAGTCTGTGTAGGCGATGGAGTACAGCTGAAGTTGGTAGGTGTATGTGAATTGCCTGGGCGAGTTGACCACATATCCATTTCCATTTTTGATATTAAGGATAAAGTTTCCAATTTGGCACGCTGTTTGAGGTGCAGTGGGAACGAGCGTACGGTTTTGGCAATGCTTTTAAAAAAAAGGTCAAGCTCATCAGGTTCCTCTTCGGGCTGCAACAGACTACTCATGACTCTATCCCTCTCCTTCGACCTTTTTTCAAGCTCAGAAGAAATTTGTTCTCTAAAGTTGGTTCTTTTGGGGTTCGGTAGTTGAGGCTTACTTGGAAGGTTACTTATCTTTGGTGAAGAGGTGCAACGTGGGACTTGTTCTTCGTTGTTCGTCAAAAGTTGTTCCTCCTGTGTTCCGTCATCTGCTAAGTCTATTTCTTCACCAGAATTATTTTGTATTTCATTTTCAGTCTCATCAACGACGTTACAGAACCCTCTGGAAAAATGAAATAATAATTGTAATTATAATTGTAGTACAGTTATCCTCTTTGCTATGCAATTATTAGTGAATTTCCTATGGAAAAGTGAGCTATTGCAATAACCAGCAAGGTTAAGGCCATAAGCCCAGGACCATGATAGCTTTTCGTTTTTTTAAACACAATGGCGAAATTAGTTTTCCATTATCTCTTTCCGTTTTTGAGATATTCTGAATAAATTAATACATTTAGTTTTTTATTTTACGGATTTACTAAAACAAATATTTAAAATGGGAAATTCGTTTTACTCTCGACAGCGTGCTGCATGCGAACTCGTTATATTTATAATAATTTAGAAAGTTAAACATAACAGTAATTTTTATGAGCAACTTGCCTTCGCGTTTCTTGATAAGTTTTTAGGAATGAAAGCCTCTCTTGCAGTTCCCATTTCATTTGTTTCTTCAATGTTGACGCTTCAGAACCGGTACGGTTATTCTCTCTCTGCCTTCGGTCGTGCGTATCTTTCATCGCTTTTTACAATCTGAAACTGTGAATTGTGCATGTTATTACCATGATAAACCTGTTACGGTATTTTAATATAAATTTTTTTAATACATTTAGGTTTTTTCTGTTGGTTTTAGGTTCCTGGCAACTGGCGAGTCTTACCATTCTCTGCAGTTTCAATTCAGAATATCAGTGGGTGCAATCAGCAATATTGTTAAAATGACGTTAACTGCACAGAGAGAAAAACTTGTACCTTTGTTCTTACCGACTGTATCAAAAGAGGGTCTAGAAAACAAGGCAAGAGAATATAACCTGAGATGGAACTTCCCTAACTGTGTAGGAGCCATAGACGGGAAACATGTCAGAATAAAGTGTCCATCAAAGTCAGCAACGCTGTACTACAACTACAAAGGTTTCTTCTCTATAGTTCTGCTTGCTATAGTTGATGCAAACTACAAGTTTTTGTTAATTGACGTGGGATCTTACGGAAAAGAAGGTGATAGTGGTATTTTTGAAAAATCAACCATAGGTAAACATTTTTACAGTGGCTCACTGGTACCCCCCCCTCGACAGCTTCCGAATTCTGAAGAAGTGCTTCCGCATGTGCTCGTAGGCGATGACGCTTTCCGGCTACATCGAAACATGATGAAACCGTACTCGAGAGAGGAAGCTATTGGTAACAATACTAAATCTGTGTTCAACTACAGATTATGCCGTGCCCGAAGAACGTCAGAAAATGCATTTGGAATACTAGCTCAAGTTTTTAGAATTTTTTATACCCCTATTTGCGTACTTCCTGAAACCGCAGACAACATAATAATTGTGGCATGTTGTTTGCATAACCTGTTAAGGGATGGTTACCTCGCACAAGCAGGACACGCGGCGTACGAACTTGACCCTATGCTGGAGTTGCCCAAAGACAACTTAATCCCTTTGAGAAGAGTAGGTGGTTTTGCTAACGTTGATGGGTTTGCAATTAGAGATGCATTCGCTTCTTATTTTAAGAATGAAGGAAGTGTCACTTGGCAAAATAAGCTTGTGAATAGAACAGACTAACATAGCCTACATATCAAGAAAAGTCAACATTTAAGGACTACAATTTTTTTTATGGTTTTTTTGGTTTATTTAATTGTTTATAATTCATGGTTTTTTGTTGTAAACGAAATATTTCAAAACATGATTTAATAACGAAATACAATTCGAGTTAGAGCTACAAATTAACAATGTTCTTTATTTCCCACATCTTTTACTTAAAACATACCTTCACTAATGTAGGCCTACTGTATGTACTAATGTACTAATGTATTTCATAAACTTACCGGATCTTCCTACTGCATTTCCAATAATCACCCAAATATTGTCCTTGGCCCGCTGATCTTTGTAGAGCTCATGCTTCAAATCGTAGAGCGCAGGGTGTGAAGCTACCGCCTCAATCAATTTATCGTCTTCTTCACAAGAAAACGTAAATTTTTCGGGTTTTTTCGAGTCACTCATTGTTCACAAAATGTTAAAAAGCACTACAGCCGCGCGTCTCTCGCGTCTACAACTGGTCCGAGAGCAGTAGAACTTGCGTCTGACGCTGGAGACGCTGGAGCCGCTAGCGCCAGACGCTCGGAGCAAAACTGAACTACGGCATTCCCATAACAGCAGTAGCGCGCGATGATCGCTTAGCGTCAGACGCTCAGCGTCAGACGCTACAGCCGCTCCGAGCAAAACGGGCCTTTATTGGCGCCGACGGATTGAGCTTGCGGATGTTACCGCGTCTGTCAGGTCTTGACGCATTCAACCTATGACTAAGCGCGATTATAACAGCATAATAAAATCTAATCAATTCACTTTCTTGTGAATCACTTTAAATAAGTTATAAAACCCTTTCTGAATAATAATAATAATAATAATATTTTTACGTAAATCACATTTATTTAATAAAAAAATTCAATAATGAAAATTATTAGTGAATCATTTTGTAATAATTATTGAAAACAAGTGCTAGTAAAATCTAAATGTGTTTTATTAACATAATTCGTAAATCGTCAAAATAGCAAAGACACAAAATTACATTTTTTATGTTACTTTATCATAATATATTATAATAAATGTTTCTTTTTCTTGGAATTGTATTATAAAATGTACATAATATAATATAGCATTGGTATATCTGTGGAATTAAAATGATATCTGCGCTAGAAAGTTTAAGATAGGCCTAATTATTTTTTCTTAGATATCACAATAATGATTTTACCTTCTATATTGATTTTAAAGATTAATACAATTAATTATTTGGTCATAATTAATTTTTAGTTCTATAAGTTCAACATATGGCTTTGAACATGTAGTGAAAATTTCATAGCTCTACCTTTGATAGTTTCTGAGATAAATAGCCTACACCTAAAGCTTAAAAACTGGGTTTTCGGGAAATGAGCAAAAACTAAAAACAGTAGAGTTATTTTTAGAAGTTTAATCGGTTTCGCTCACCTAACATGTCAGTGTGACCACCATTGACTAATTACTGTCAATGCTTCTGTGATTGAGATTTTATCTTTATACTATACTAGCTAGCCCGATCCGGCTTTGCACGGAGAGACAAATCAAAGTTAAACATGGGGATTTTTTAGTAACTTTGACCCCCCAAACCTCAGCTAAAATTTCGAATTTTTTGAAACACTTTCTTAAAGAACACCAAAAGGCCCTAGAGGAAGCTACATACCAAATTTAATTCCAATGCGTTCGGTGGTATTTGAGATTTCTTGATGAGTGAGTGGTATTTGTATTGTATGTAGATGATATGATTATAAAACTTCAAAAGTTATAAAACTTCTGGGGCTTGATTTGCAAACAAAACGGAGACAAAAAGGGAGAAGCATAGAACTTTTCTAAATAAAACAACAAATTTAAAAGGTATTTAAATATTAGTACTAGATTTAAAAAGTGCAAGTTAAATTATAAAATAGACAACACAACGGAGGATCCAGCAACATATTTTACATCATTGTGCATTGCATGCGTACTGTATTTAGAATTACTTAATAAACTACAACATACAATACACATGGATGCAGTAGGTTACAGCCTTACTCTCTTGTGAGCTTGATCTGATCTATTAAACAAGAACACTATGAAGGTTCAACAAAAATACTTTACTTTAACAAAACAAAATCATTCATCATAATATGTTATAGTTTGCTTTACTGGACCGGAATATTATATAAATACCTTTATTTGCGTTTCTGCTCACAGTCCTTTTTTGGTCACGGTTAATCTGATGACGCGTTTCGCCTATTTTCAGGCATATCGAATCAAGATATTCAAAAAAACATTTATTGTATATATTCAATGCTCGTCAACAAAAAAAACAAAACACCTAACACTTAAAAAAAAAAAACACCACATTTAAAAAAGTTATTTATATCATTCATTATCCTTACATCCTATAATATTTTAAAAGGGTAACTATATAATTTTTTTTTTAAATACGCATGGAAATTGGTGTTTAACACGTTCACTGCTACGCAAATTTCATATTTCCTATGCTAGGAGCCGACCTTTTTTTATATATTTTTGGCGCAAATGAGTAGAAATGACTTTATTTTTTATTTTTGAACCTTTCTACGCAATAATCACTAATATTTTGAAGCAGGCGCACATGTCCATAGTACATAGGCCTAAAATCGGCGCAATGCTCTGTGTATTGAAAATTGTCTCAATAAGGAGATTGGCGTGTGAAGCACGCAATGCATTGTGTATTGAAAATAGTCCCAAGACGTGTGAAGCACGCAATACACTGTGCGTCGGCCGCTTCTCATAGTGTCAGTGTCAAGCTCACATGTGCGTCCTTAGCAGTGAACTTAAGTTTCGAACTCAAATTTCATCAGAACTGAAAACAAACGAGTATAAAGACAATCGTCTACGAGGATAGACGAGGTAGTTCGGAGATGGTAGATCAATCAGATGTGGACACTTCATTTTCAACCTTTAGCGAACTGAATTACTGTCTCATCTTTGGGGATTGCATTTGCCCTCCACCTCGTACACTTTCTCAGTCGGTGTGTTTGTCCACTGTTAGTCTGCGTCACACTCAACAACTTGGCAACAATGTAGCCGAAAGATTCCAAGCAACCCCGAATAACCTCCCACCATACTCCATACTCTTTACCTGTAAAATTGTACTTATAATTATGTTATTGATTAATGCATATTTGATTTTACGAATTAACTATACTACTTCCCAAAATTGAGAATAGGCGCCTAATACGTAAACAATAAAATATTGAGCTAAGTACATGCAATTATTTTATTAAACATCTGTTATTAGGTACTTTGGAATATAGAAAATAAATTAATAGTTTAACTTTTTAAAAATTTTGTTGTAAAGATAAAGATAAAGATAAGATATTTACCTACAATGTTTCCACATAACCCTTTAACTGAAATTCTATAGTAATAAACAAGTACTAAATGATAACAGTCGTACAATAATTAATAGTTACAGTATCGTTAGACAGAATCGTAATTAAAACATCAAGGAATTATTCGCGTTCATCTGATATTATTTAAAGCAACTAATTACCTTTGTGTGTATTTTCCAATGTAGTAGAAAACTCAATTAAATTGTGTCAGCTGATAAAATCAAACTGACGTAAATCGTCCATAGAAGCCATTGTTTGGTTTAATGATGCCAGATTAAATCAGTTTTGCGACAATAGCCTACTTTGTACTGGGTAGTTATATCATGTAAAGCCAAGGTTATTTACTGATATTCATAATATTTACTTGTATGGGGTTAGGAAGTAGACCCCTTGATTCATATCCGTTTGGGAGAATATATTTCAAAACGTGAGAGGGCTCTTGCTGAGATACATTTCACATTATACAAATATTGAAGTTAAATGTCCTAACAATTTTAAATATAACCCATTCTATTTGTAAGGCAACATAAATTATTTAAAACGTTTTCAAGTAATGCAATAGTAATTGTATTTATTTAAAATCTGAGATGGCTTGTCGTACCAACATGCGCTTTATAATTTTGTATGATAATATAATTTACTATAACGTTTATTCTTGCTCTTCTTCGATGTCTCACTGACTCAGGATATGAAAACGTTTCCCTATGTTCTTATATCTAGTCGAAACTTGTAATCTTGTGTTAAGTGGAATTTCATAATAATTAATAACTTAACATCTAAACATTTTTCACAGAATAATCTTCGAATTAACCTTTTGAATCTTCATCACTTTAATTTTCACTTTATCATCCTCTTTGTCCGGTTCATCATTAAGGCTTACGTCCATCATTATCAACATACCTTAATTAAAGTCAGTATTAGTTCTTGTTTCTGGAGTAAAAGCTGGAGAAAAGTATGGAAATGGTTTAATATTTCGTGTATAAAGAGGATTTGAAGGTAGATGTGATTTATGAATCTATTCTATGTAAAAATACTATTTTATTACGATTACAAAAAAAATTATCCGCCATCTTGAATATAACTAAGTTTTTTTAAATGGGAAGGTGGTCATAAGATATACCATTTAGAGGTAGAATTTCAAGAGAAAACCAACGGTGAAATTTGCATATTCATGTCTTTAACCGATTAAAAATGGCGGACAAAAAACAACGAAATCTTGTTTTCTGATTTTGCCCCATTTTGCTGTACCATTTTTTCTTTAATATTAATCATTCTTCTTTTTTTTATTCAGAATTACATAACCTTTCAAACGATATGCCGCAAAAGATATTTGGTTTGAACCACTCTAAATCAATTTTTTTTAAATCAAAATGGCTGTAACTCAAACATTTTATTTACTCAAAATATAGTATTTGTATTTTGGTTACGGTAATACGCCCAATAATGTATTTTGGTTACGTTTACAGATCATTTAACTTTTTGTAGTATTAACACTAAGTTAATTCAGTGTTCATAAATTAACGGAATAATTTTAGAGAGAAATTAGAAAGGTAAAACTACATCACAAAACAGACAAAGAATCTTAAGTAAATTATATCATGTCTCTGAGGAAGCAATGTTTGATTGAGGTAGCGAAAAGAAACAGCTTAAAAATATCAGTTTGGGAACTAATCAGGTTTACAGAAGTCTGCATGCATTGCAGATTACAATTAATTTAAAATGTTAACCTGTGATTAAACAACTCAGCATGTTTTTAAATCAAACTGTGAATCAATAAAGTATACATGTACATGTATACATTCTCCATTTTAAAACAAAAACCATTTAATTAAACACATTTAAAACCTCAAGCCAAATATATAAGAATACATATAACTAATTGAAGATGAACAAACATATTGCTATTTGATTTAAGGAAGTGGGAATGCAATATTAGCAGTATATTAAAATAAATTTGTATTATATTGTTACAACTAATTACTTCTTTTTATTTATAAATAGCTCTTCCGATGTCGATAAAATGTTTGTTATCACTACAGTGAAGTTTCACCATTCACTGTCGGCTTTATCATGACTAAATATTTAAACGGCAGAATATAGCAATTAACACTTGGAAAAACAAAACACTTTACACATTACAAAATTATTCGATACTAGCTCTTCTTAATTTGTTAAAATTACCCGAGTGTGGCCACATTAACGTACATGATCTTCCGCATGGAAGAACACATAGAATATCACTAATTCATAACGTAGTTTATGAAATACAAGACATTAAATATACACTGTTAAGTGACACAGATTAAATTAATTGCAATAAAATAAAAGCATTTATACAATCGTTATACTCCATCCCATAGTATGAAGTGAAGCGAAAGATAATTAATTTGATAATGAATATATTTGTTCATTTAAACGTTTTAGAGCTATTCGCTTATAACTTTGGATAGCTTTGTTAATTGCATATGTACATATGTGCCTTGATTAACTTATATATATTTCCATTCCTTATTTGTGATGTATTGTGTTACGAAAATGTTGTTTAATGTTTCTTGCAAATGTTCATTTCAAAATTAATAATTTCCGCAGTAATAGAGCTTTGTTTATGTTCCTCTAAGAAGTACGTTTGTTTTAGATCTAAACGAATGCACGTAAGAAAACTGGTAAAATGTAGGTATAAATTTAAAAAATCTATAATATTAATTTGAGAAGATTTTTTGTAATCCGAGTCAGATCTCGAGTTTTACTGGACCGATATACACGCAGTTGGTACAAAATTAAAGGTAATTTTCTGTATATTTGCCCATTTTGCTTGGATTTCAGCTATTACCCCACTAAATTTTCTAAAAACTGAAATTAAAATCTTGTATGGCAATTTAACATTGGGTAAAATTTTAAGCCTATTCCGAGTGAAATCTGGAATTCTATTGGACATGCGGTTTGTGTTAAATGAAAGGTAATTCTTATGGGTAACTCTATATTTACCCATTTGCCTTGAAATTTTACTATTCCTTCATTTAATATTTTAAAAATCAAATTTAAAATATTTTCTATTCATTAACATTGTTTTTACGTATCAACTGAATAACACAGATCAGCTGATTATAACGGCAGATGTACTATTATAACATGGTTGTTTATGTTGTAATTTAATTTATTGAAGTAGGTTATGTTTAATTTGTCTGTTGCCTAATGCAGTTTTTCTGTTTATAGTTCTATAGTTATGGAGGTGGGACGTATAATTGGTAATGGAAATTATTGTCTTTTTAAATGTGTTTCTTAAAGTAGCATAAAAACCATATATAATTCGATTACTTAAGTCAATGTAATGAAATGGAATAAGTAACCTTAAAATTAAATAGCGGAGCATTGCCGGGTCCTCTAGTATAATTTTAAACATAAACACCAAATTCTTCAAAAAAGTTCTTACCTAGGTGATTTTAGAAAACCAGTTGTTATTTTGGTAGTACTGTTCCTCTTATACTGCAGGTAAAGATCCGACCTGAAACAAAATTCTTATTGTATAAGCAATAAACGTTAAATAAAAGTAGTTTTAGATAAAAAAAAACGTATTTTATTTCAAAACTTGAATTTTAAAAATAAGATTTCTTTATTTTATAGGTAATTATCAAGAAACACATTTTTGGCTTTTTTAAAAGGGCGGTACATTCCTGATCTCTCCGGGAAAATCTAGCATTACACCACCTATGTTAAACTAAGCCAATTTAGTTATTACATTGTAAATATTAGTAATAGTACTACTTTCGTTAATATTTCGCGCAATAATATTTTAAATATATTACAAATTACCAGATTTATAAAGAAAATTATGAAGTTTTATATTATTCCAGTTTCTTAGATTACACTTCAATTATGTGGTAATATTTTAGCTTTAAGTCTTTGTCACAGAAAATTATCAACATTCGTGAAATATAAAGCAAAATGTAAAACAAAGGATTTGTTGTAATTAACTTACTGTCGAAAACATACTTGCTTTATATAAAGATATTTTACTGTAATTACTTTTGTATGGGTTAACTATTTTCTATAACAGAGTCTCTTATACACTTTAATGTGACACGTTTTAATTTTAAGGTAAAAAATCTACTATAAGTCAGCCCATATACCTATTGATTATTAAATATATATATATATATATATTTGTATTGATCACATAAGCTACTTATTCTATTTACATAAATATTATTCTAAAAACTAATTTATTAACACAAGAAAATGCAAATAATAGGACTAACTGGTTACGAAGTTTCGATATGGTCTGAATCGTATTGTATTGTATTTTATTTTTCTAAGGCTGACTCCGCTAATTTTCAAGCATATTAATAATTTACCTTGAATGCACACAATATATAATATCTTTAAAAAATATGTAAAGATTAGTTCGAATGTTCAGAAAATTTTATTGCAAGTAATATGGCTATGTGATTGCATTTCTTTGATTTATTCAGTTAATGTTACACAATCTATGAATAAAATAAATATTATTGACAACTATGCTGAGGCGGAAATGAACATTGAGAAGCGATTCAATATGTATATACGTTTGTTTACACAAATTATACATAAAACAGATATACATAATATACAGACCTTTCAAAAGATTTAAATGTAAACGTTTTATAATGTTAAATTCTTTTTAAAATTATAATCTTGCCGTAAAAAAATATTAGAAAAGATAGTCTTACATTAGTTTGAGAATAGGTTGTCGTTTCATTAAGAATAAGAGGTTCTGCAGTAATTGCACCTTATGTTTGTTTTCCTTAATGAACAAAGTTTCAATTAGCGCCATATTTAACAAGCAAACAAAAATTTTACAAAGTAAACAATTTAATTACTCTAGACTTAAAATACTTTTATGGCCAATTTTTCTTCAGTATAATTTTTTATATTCCGTTTAGGACTAACGAAGGTCTTTAAAAATTAATACCAAAGAAAATAATTGCCATCCTATCAAGAAAATGACATGGCTTGCATAAACAAACTGGATTGTCTCAAAAAAAAAATTATCTTAGGTTTTTTCTCATTCTGTTTTAATGAGAACAACATTTCCTGTGCGCAAACCGAAAGAAACATTAAAATGAATGAATGAGAAAAGTCGAAACGGCCGTCATGTAACACATGAGGAAATTACAAGGATTGTCCGACAGAGTAAACTAAGGTAATATTAATTATGCTCTGTAAGCCCTTGAAGGCATACAACTGCTTAGGCCTTGATTGCGAAGACGAATTAGGAAATGTTACGTTACGTAACAGCTTCATTATCTATACCACTCTGGAATGTAAAATATGTTCTATTTTGTAATGTGTTGGTCCAGCTCGTTGTTAAATATATTTTTGCGAACTTCCTTTGGTTGAGTTGATACTTTGTTTGAGTTATTAACTGATAGGACTACACTTTATTAACCAGTTATATACGTCAATACAGTGTGTCTCAAACAATGTATACACATTTTGAACTGATATATTTTCCTGAAGAAAACACTTACAGATTGTAAACCTATATCAGCTGATAATTTAAAACAGCTGGTTTTCAACAATGAA
>JAGFPH010021301.1:0-13459 GCA_018207615.1 Philaenus spumarius | reverse complement strand
TTTATTTGACAATCTCTGAGGAGTGAGAACAGTGGAACTTTACCTAGAATAATTAAATTATTTGTGCTTTGTGAAATTTCGTTGGAAATGCCAACTTTGCGTTTCCGCCGTTCAATATTGATCATACACTGAAAACAACTTATCATATAGGATACTTAGATAATAGGAATTTCTTGAACAAGGTAAATTAATTATATTAATTGAAATCAAAAGAAAATTTATTCAATAAAAACTCAAAATACTCTGTGGTTCTTTCCACTACAAAAACATAAATTTTAAACTAAATTTACTATTTACATAAATTTTAACTCTTTTAGGTAGAACCATTTATTATTCCTTTATACTTAATTATTCCTTCTTTTTTAATATTTATTATTTAATTATTTAATTATGAAAATGATTTTATATATTTAATTTACAAGATTAATAATTTTATATTTTGAAAAACCTAATTTTTTATCTCAACCCAGTATCAATAATTATTTAAATTTAACTCAGGCAATATTTTAATAAGGGATATCGTAACTTTTCTGACAGACCTTTTATTACTGCGACCCTGGACTCTGAACACCTTTCCCAAGAATGTTGATTGAAATACAGCTTCCCTGAAGTCCGGTTATCGTTGGTGCGGTCGAACGTCTCTCGTGGTCTCAGCTTTTGCCTGGTTGGACTTTCCCTGATGTCTTCTAACGTTTTCCCTGATTTGGTTTAACGCCTTCCCTGATTTGGTTTAACGCCTTCCCTGATTTGGTTTCCGCTTCTTATTCCAGTAGTCCTTCAAAGTCCATGTGTGGTTCCAGTTATTGTCATTACATCAGTCCTGTGATTCTTGTAGACTACGTCATTTATAGATTTTTTGACGCACCCGCTATATAATTAACTATAGCGTAATTCACTCAAACTGTTCAATCGTTTTTTCACTGTCTGTAATACTAACTGATTTTACACTGTCTTTGTTCATTTAACTCGTATTTACGTTTGATTAAATTTTAATGAAAACTGTTACTTGAAATATTATATCGCATAATATTATAATTAATTAAAATGTTCACTGTTTGATTGACACATGTCTTACTGCTGTCTTTATAAAACACTGCTTCTAAGTACGTTACTATAACATCGCAGATCCGTCTAACAACGTCGATCTAAAGAAAAAAACTCAAAGAGTGAGAGAGCGATTCCAGATTTAGAGAGAGCGATAGATCGTTAGATCGATAGATGCGCGGCTCCCGCTGTACTCCGCTTATATAGCCTCCTTTGCCGCCTTCCGAGTACCAACTGCCTTTCTTATTTTTCTATTCCTTGTTCGATAGCTTGCCATGCAACTTGCATTAATTTCTTTAAGTTTTAGGTTGGTACTACCCCCACTAACTTCTTCGTTAGGCCTTGCCATCAGCTAATCTAGATCTCCCCTCCTAACATTTTCTCCTATTGTCTTACGTATTTTCCTCGTAGTTTTCCTTTAACTGCTTTTATGAACTTGCGGTTTTCGTAATCGTATTCCTGATACATTTTCCTTTCTTCTCAAACTTGAGTGATGGTCGTACTACGTTTGGTTCGCTTATGGCGCTGCCTCGCGTATTCCGCGGTTTTTCCTCATGAAAACTTTTCTGGTTTTGAAGGAAAATCTTTTTTCTTTTTTCTTCTATGTTGGTTATTATTTTATGATATATTAGCCAAAATTTCCATTCTGTCCGAAGATTTTTCTTCTGTTTTTGGGACTTGCAAAATTTGCCAAATTTAACATTTACTTTTGAATTTGAACTTTAACTTTAAAATTGATACTTTCGATTGAGATTTACAATTTTATACCCTTACTACCTTCTTAACACTAGGTTATTATTTTTACCACCTTTTTCATTCTATTTTTAGCAAAATATAGGTATGAACTTTCTCACCTATTACTTTAATTAATTAACAATTTATAACCTTTTTATCTCATAAAACTTTTACTTCTTTACAACTTGTTTACTTTTTCATTTTCCCTTTTTCATTTTTTATGGTGCTTTTTCACCTTCAAACTTTAACAATTATCTCTAACTTTTAAAATATCAAAAATTCCTTAATTTGTTATTTAACATTTTTTATACAACTTTTCTTACGCTTTTCAAAAATATCTTTTTCATTTAATTTTGATGAAATTTGAGAATTTCCTATAACTTTAACTCTTTATAACTTTAACATTTTTTATTTTACAAAATTGTGACTTCCATGAACAATGTTACCACCTCCCGTGTTTCACATTTACCCATAAAATTCATCAATTTTATACTTTTATTTAACACCTTATTCCTGTATAAAAATAACTAATTTTTCTAAGTCTTTCAGGCAACTTGAAACAAGTTCCTGGACAAAAGTCCATCTCTGTTGACACAGTACAGTTGGCCGGGACTTGTCGTATTCTAATCTAGTTAAGTATAGGGTGTACCTCAACTCCTGCTATGAAATCTTGATTTTTGCAGTTTTACAACAAAACTCAATTTTTCACGCATTGCATAAGGTTTATCCGTTGCAAACTCCCGCTCTTAAAGATGAGTTATTCTCACAGAAAGAATAAGGAATCAAAACTCTTTTTTCCTTACCCTCTTATCTTTTTTGGTTCTACCTGTACATAGTTTACTTACTCTAACATACCATAAATTCATTTTAATTACACTTATCTCGAAGTCTTCCTGAAATTTTACATATTTTTATATACACATCAATTTTCATATTTCACCTACATTTCAATATTTCTAACTTACTTCATTTGGAAGTATCGATTTCCTGTAAACTTATATACATTTTATTACAATTACAATTTTTATTACCCTTGGTTTCTCGCTTTGAGAGTTCGTCCACTGAAAACATACATTTTATAATAACATTTTCTCCTTTTTTGGAGTAATCGTCCACTGAAATACATTAATCACACTTTTTGTTTTATATTGTCAATTTTTGTCTTTTGGGGACTTAAAACACTTGCCTGGTTACCCTATATTTACAATTATATCAAAATATACTGGGTTGACTAACCTAACATATACTACTAACTTTGATCATCATTATTTTTCTCGTATTATTTTACTTTAACAATTTTATTTTATTTTTACCTTCATTAGCCTACGAATATTCCTTTTATCTCACCATTGCTTTCTTACTTACTTCTTTGGCTGGTCAGACCAAACTTTATTTACCCTTTTACTTTTTCAATTTCTTTTACTATTTCTTCCGTACATCCGCTTACTTTCCCATTTTCTTCACCTTTACTTGGTTTTTTAGAAAATTTTAATAACTTATTGCCTACTCTTTTTCCAGCTCATCCGCAAAATTGTTGCCTCCTAACATACAACACTCCTCCACCTCCGTTTTTCACGTTTGCTTCTTGCAAACAACGCGTAAGCCCCTAAACTCGCTTACTCCGAATAGCAACCACCTTTCTTTTGTCTTAAGATGTCATTAGACGTTTTAACTGTTGCTTCTTTACTAACAACAATCATTCATAAATTTGTTTCAGTGCCCATTCCTTTCAGGTCACCCTGTATCTTACTCTACATCTGTCATTTACAAAATACACTTACATTGTTTATTTTCGCCACAGCTGATAACCGACCTTGGTTGCATTACCTTCATTCATTGCTATAGGCCTAAGTACAACGACCCTTCGACTCAATCAGCTGTGTTTAGTTTCAGCCAATTTGCTTCCCCATTCCATTTCCGTCCTTTCACCGCTACACTTTATCAATGAACTTTGTATTAGGCCTATGCCTTTCTCATAGCCTCGTTTATCGTTCTAATAGATTCAATGCATTACTGTACCCTGTATATTTACAAATTAAACTATTCCTAAACTACTATTTACATCTGACAATGATTTCTATCTACAACTCTTTCTATTATTGTATATACGGCCTTAGGTCGCGTACATCATATTTCCCTTTTATTCTTCCTGTCCGTATGTCTGCAAGTACATATGTTTTTCTTCCCCTCCTTTCAACAATTCTATATGGACCTACATATAACCTATTTTGCTCTTTCGCAGATATCGCAGCGTTTTATGACTTCTAAAATCTTTGCTAGCATGTTTTTTATATACCATTTTCTTCTTATCATATTGAAAATTTTGTTTCGGCCTATATGCCCATATGTCTCATGTATACCTTGCACAAATCTTTCTATTACTTCCTCTGGTACTATTATTCTTGTTTTATTGTTTATTGTGGAACATAACACATTGTCTCTTATTATAAAATTTGGATAATTTTCTATATTATTTATTTTCTCACGGCATTCTAAATTTCTAATTTGGTAGTCCCTAAAATTTACAAATAACTCTCTTAAATTTGGCTTTATTCTTATTTCTTGTATTTTTAATTTGCATTTATCTTCCACTCCCGTACAGTTCCCATACATCCTACTTGCCACATCGCATGGTACATTTTCCTTTCCTGTACAGTGTTGCACATTTGGGTTATACTCTTGTATACCGAGTATCCATCTTCTCATTCTGCTGTTTTGGAACTTACATGATGTTAGAAATTTCAGTGCCATATTATCGGTAATTATATTTAGCGGAGCTCCTATTACTAACGGACGAAACTTCTGCAAGCCATACACAATCGCCAACAACTCCAACTCGCAGATTGTATAATGTTTCTCGTACGGTTTTAACGTTCGGCTTACAAAACCTATTATTTGTTTTGCACCATTCCTGTCTAGCTGATATAATTGACAAGCTATAGCACCTGTGCTTGCGTCTGTCTGCAGATAGGTTTCCCTTCCTTCTTCCGGATGTGCTATAACCACCGCTTCTATAAACAACCTCTTAACATCTTGAAACGCTTTTTTCATTTCGTCGTCCCATATCCATTTCTGTCCCTTTCTTAACAACTTATACAGTGGTCTTGTTGCTCCTGCATATTTTTCTGTGAATCTCGAATAATAATTAACAAACCCCAGAAACGATTGTAGCTGTTTTACTGTACGTGGTTCTGGAAAATCTCTTATGGTTGTTAATTTTTCCGGATCAGTGCTAACTCCTTCTGGTGTGAATATAAAACCCAAAAACTTTACTACTTCCTGACAGAAAACTGTCTTCTTAGGATTTATGGTTAAACCTCCTTCCTTGAATTTCTGAAATATTTGTTCTAGATGCTGTATATGTTCTTCGAACGTCTCAGACAAACATAGCAAATCGTCGACATAATTTAACGTAAACTCTTCTATTTCCTTACCTAACGTAATATCTACAGTTCTTATCAAGGCAGATAAAGAGTTCTGAAGGCCGTACGGTACCACTTTAAAATTATAAACTTTGTTATCAAACAAAAATCCTGTGTATTTTCTTGATTCTGGTTTGAGCGGTATTTGCCAGAAACTTGAAGTTAAATCAATTTTACTTATGTATTTTTTCCGCCGTCCTTTCCTTAAGATATCATCTATAGGCGGTGCACTTTCAAAATCTGGAGTTATAATTTTGTTTAGTTTCCTGGCATCCATACACAATCGTATCGATCCGTCCGGCTTCACAACAGTCACCATTGGGTTTATATAAGGTGTCCTAGATCGCTCTATAATATTGTTTTCCAGCATCTGGTCCAGTTCCTCCCTAACTTTTTTTCTATAATTCATTGGGATGGGGTAATTTCTATTTACAAAAGTTTCAGTTTTTTCCAACTTTAATTCATGTTCATATAATTTTGATAAGCCAGGCCGTTCTGAAAATATCGACTTATATTTCTCAATTAACTCCTGTAAAATCCCCTCTTCCCTTGTATTAAGTATCGTAGCATGACATTGCGAATCGCCTAGCTTGATCTGTTTACATCCTATCAGCTGTGTTTGCTTAGTCGCTCGACATCGGCCTTGGTACGGTCTCGTATTACCTTCCCTTTCCATTTTTGCTAGACACTCTGTCTCCGAGATTAGGCCTACACTTTCTTTTATCTTCGTATGCTTTCTAACAAACGCACCCTTTTTACCGTTAGTATTTCTTATAGAATCCGAATTGCTTTTAAAACGAGTCTTAGTTGACTTGTTCCTTCGGCCTAAATCGCTATGGTTTTTACGCATCTCATTATAATCAGTGTTTGAATGATTTGCATAATTTTTGAATATTTGTTTGATACTATTATTAATTGGATTATTTCGCGTGGTGTAACAGTGCTTTAGTGAAGTTTTTGTTTGGACTATGCTTTGACTACAACTTATTTTTGGATTACGGTTAACAACGTTATAATTATTCCCCCTTATATCAAATTTTATTTTATTTTTATTCATACGCGCTTCTTCATCCCTGGTTTCCTTTGTGAACCCTTTGGCGATGAACCCCTTTCTTTCCTTTTCCCTTAATCTCCATTGAAGTGAATTTCTCTCATTCTTCAACCCTTCTACGCCTCCTAACGTTTTAACCCTACATCCTGTTGTTTTCCCGTCTTGCTGCGCCATTTTACTTCCTGCTTTTGTTTCTCCCGCTACTTGATTTAATCCGTTTAAGCTAATTAACCCCTTCGCGTTCTCTACACTTTTGTTTACGTTAATTGCTTGTTTATTATTAATAAGGTTCCCTTTATTTTCATCATTTAATTTAATTGATTTTTTAACCTGCTTATTTATTTGATTTTCACACCTTAATTTTAAACACTTCCCTTTAATTTGACTTATTGCCGTTTGTTTATTTATAAATGGTAACTCATATATTATTCCTTCGTATGACCACCTTATAAATCTTTTCTCCATATTTATTTTCG
Source organism: Philaenus spumarius (assembly GCA_018207615.1). Classification (NCBI taxonomy): domain Eukaryota; kingdom Metazoa; phylum Arthropoda; class Insecta; order Hemiptera; family Aphrophoridae; genus Philaenus; species Philaenus spumarius. The sequence continues at coordinate 6,731 of JAGFPH010021301.1, read as the reverse complement.
CCTGCATTTCATACAATGCATCACACCCTATAAGTATTCTGGATTTTAACCCTTTCACTATTAATAATTTTAAATCCATTTCTTTGTTTTGAACTTTATATTTTAACATAATTTGGCGGTGTACTTTTTGAACTTTACCTTTAAGCGCTCCAATTATTTCTACGTTTGCTACTGGAAGTTCCATTATTGGTATTCCTTCCGCTTTCAGCTGCTCGTAATAATCCTGTTGCATAACTGTTATTTCAGATCCAGTGTCTATTTCCATAATAGCCTGTAAATGACCAATTTCCACTAATATCGCCGGGATTTCCTCTATTGGTTTATCTTTAATAATTTCCTCCCCTTCATTATCTAACAAATCCTCGCGAATATTATAGTGTATATTACTTAAGGGTTTCTGTACACATACTGCCGTTTCATTTTTAATTACCGTGTTTTCCGGTTTTTTAATTAACTCCCTCTTAATTATTTTTTCGCCCCTTCTATTTACCTTATTTATTTGATTTTTAGTTATATCATCAGCCCTAAAACTCCGAAGCCTATTTTTCAGAACCTCCTTTCCTAGTTTCCCTGTTTCGGCTTTGAATTAGGATTTTGATTTGATGGACCGGGTCTTGGGTTATTAGGGTGTATGGTATTTCTTGGGTTTTGCGAATAGGATTGCGGGTTAGGTCTCGGATAGGGTTGGGGGTTTTGCCTGTTATTATTATTATTATTCGGCGTTCCTGTAGGCCTATTTCCCCTACGCGCTTCCTCCATCATATCTATATTATTTAGAAATTGTATGGCTTCTCTAACCGTCTCGCTATGCTTTCCCATTGCCGCTAACCTAATCTGGTCATTAAAATGCTGGAATATAGTAAACACTAAATATCCCTCCGGAATCGGTGGATCTAAATCTCTAGCCTTGTTTACTAATTTACAAAAATAATCTGCTCGCGTAAGATTACTATTATCATTATACCTACCATATTCTATTTTATTTCTTATTAATTTTTGCTTCTGTAACGACCAATAATTTTTTAAAAAACATTCTTTAAACCCTGTGTACCCTATATTTTCTGTTTGCATAACTTGCCACCATTCTAATGCACAACCCCTTAATTGTCGCACTGCAAACTTTAACTTTTCTTGATCGCTAAAAAATGGATTAGTTTCCTCGATCAAATTTTCTATCTCCCTTATAAATTGCTGAGGGCGTTCGTGTGGATTTCCCCAGAATTCTATTTTTTTACACTCCCCCTCATATCTCGGCATTACCAGGCTCCTAACCATACCTGGCTGTCCCCCTAATCCTAACACTTTTTGTTCTACCTTCGTTACCCTATTTGTAATTAATTTAAAATTTTCATCAGTTTTCTTTTTAATTACCCCGGTAGATTCTTCTAACAATTGTATACTGCCTCCAATATCCTCAAGCCTTTCTTCTACCTGTTTGTGTTGACTTAAACACCTTTCTTTTTCTACATTTATTTCCTGCGATACTCCTTCCAATTTTCCTGAAATTAATGTATATAACTGTTTCTGCTCTTCTTCTCGCAGCCTCCTATCATTCGCTTTTTCTTCTTCTCGCAACCTCCTTTCGTTCGCTTTATCTTCTTCTATCTTAGCCGCTTTTAGCCGCCTTCTTTCTTCTTTTCTTTCCTTCTCTTCCGCTTTCTCTTTTTCTCTTAATTGTTTTTCTTCCGCTTTCTCTTTTTTTAGCATCTCCATAAATTCTTTAAGTTCTTTGTTCGCCATTTTGCTCTTAGAAATTTTTCCTTATTTGTCGGAAGTAAAATATTCGTAGCCTAACTACTTTTATTTTATTTTTCTTAACTTTTTTGAAAACCCCCTATTCTTATTTACGTTTTTACCGCGACAAATTATTTCTAAGGTGCTTGGCCTACTCCCCCTCTTAAACTGCGGAATACCAAACCCGGGAAATATTTAATGTTGATCAAATTCACTAGTATGTTTACACAATCTAACTTAATTCTTATTATAACACATACATATAAGCACAAATAATTTATTCTGTCAGTTCTGGACTTTATTTAACCTTCCGTTAAATCAAGCCACACCGGTGGGCGCCAACTCTGCAACGACGCACGAGTTGCACGACGCTGGGGGAGGAAGTTTGTTTTCCTTTTGTCCCCGCGTTGCGACGTCAACCCTGCAACGACAGACCTTTTTTATGACGTTCGGGAGCCACCTCTGCAATGTAGCCCCGACGCTTGTCTGTCTGTAGGATTTCCCTACTTTGTTACAGAATAAAGAGATTATATCACCTACTGGAAGTTTAAGGCAAATTAATTTTAATAGCCTAGGTGATATAACTCTGGTTAAGATAACTATGCCTATAGTCACCTTAAATAAAAATATTTTATTAAATTCCTTCCAGTTATTCAAGTTACTATTAACTTTAAATTTGCTCAGCTCAGTAATTAATATTATATTTTATTTGACAATCTCTGAGGAGTGAGAACAGTGGAACTTTACCTAGAATAATTAAATTATTTGTGCTTTGTGAAATTTCGTTGGAAATGCCAACTTTGCGTTTCCGCCGTTCAATATTGATCATACACTGAAAACAACTTATCATATAGGATACTTAGATAATAGGAATTTCTTGAACAAGGTAAATTAATTATATTAATTGAAATCAAAAGAAAATTTATTCAATAAAAACTCAAAATACTCTGTGGTTCTTTCCACTACAAAAACATAAATTTTAAACTAAATTTACTATTTACATAAATTTTAACTCTTTTAGGTAGAACCATTTATTATTCCTTTATACTTAATTATTCCTTCTTTTTTAATATTTATTATTTAATTATTTAATTATGAAAATGATTTTATATATTTAATTTACAAGATTAATAATTTTATATTTTGAAAAACCTAATTTTTTATCTCAACCCAGTATCAATAATTATTTAAATTTAACTCAGGCAATATTTTAATAAGGGATATCGTAACTTTTCTGACAGACCTTTTATTACTGCGACCCTGGACTCTGAACACCTTTCCCAAGAATGTTGATTGAAATACAGCTTCCCTGAAGTCCGGTTATCGTTGGTGCGGTCGAACGTCTCTCGTGGTCTCAGCTTTTGCCTGGTTGGACTTTCCCTGATGTCTTCTAACGTTTTCCCTGATTTGGTTTAACGCCTTCCCTGATTTGGTTTAACGCCTTCCCTGATTTGGTTTCCGCTTCTTATTCCAGTAGTCCTTCAAAGTCCATGTGTGGTTCCAGTTATTGTCATTACATCAGTCCTGTGATTCTTGTAGACTACGTCATTTATAGATTTTTTGACGCACCCGCTATATAATTAACTATAGCGTAATTCACTCAAACTGTTCAATCGTTTTTTCACTGTCTGTAATACTAACTGATTTTACACTGTCTTTGTTCATTTAACTCGTATTTACGTTTGATTAAATTTTAATGAAAACTGTTACTTGAAATATTATATCGCATAATATTATAATTAATTAAAATGTTCACTGTTTGATTGACACATGTCTTACTGCTGTCTTTATAAAACACTGCTTCTAAGTACGTTACTATAACATCGCAGATCCGTCTAACAACGTCGATCTAAAGAAAAAAACTCAAAGAGTGAGAGAGCGATTCCAGATTTAGAGAGAGCGATAGATCGTTAGATCGATAGATGCGCGGCTCCCGCTGTACTCCGCTTATATAGCCTCCTTTGCCGCCTTCCGAGTACCAACTGCCTTTCTTATTTTTCTATTCCTTGTTCGATAGCTTGCCATGCAACTTGCATTAATTTCTTTAAGTTTTAGGTTGGTACTACCCCCACTAACTTCTTCGTTAGGCCTTGCCATCAGCTAATCTAGATCTCCCCTCCTAACATTTTCTCCTATTGTCTTACGTATTTTCCTCGTAGTTTTCCTTTAACTGCTTTTATGAACTTGCGGTTTTCGTAATCGTATTCCTGATACATTTTCCTTTCTTCTCAAACTTGAGTGATGGTCGTACTACGTTTGGTTCGCTTATGGCGCTGCCTCGCGTATTCCGCGGTTTTTCCTCATGAAAACTTTTCTGGTTTTGAAGGAAAATCTTTTTTCTTTTTTCTTCTATGTTGGTTATTATTTTATGATATATTAGCCAAAATTTCCATTCTGTCCGAAGATTTTTCTTCTGTTTTTGGGACTTGCAAAATTTGCCAAATTTAACATTTACTTTTGAATTTGAACTTTAACTTTAAAATTGATACTTTCGATTGAGATTTACAATTTTATACCCTTACTACCTTCTTAACACTAGGTTATTATTTTTACCACCTTTTTCATTCTATTTTTAGCAAAATATAGGTATGAACTTTCTCACCTATTACTTTAATTAATTAACAATTTATAACCTTTTTATCTCATAAAACTTTTACTTCTTTACAACTTGTTTACTTTTTCATTTTCCCTTTTTCATTTTTTATGGTGCTTTTTCACCTTCAAACTTTAACAATTATCTCTAACTTTTAAAATATCAAAAATTCCTTAATTTGTTATTTAACATTTTTTATACAACTTTTCTTACGCTTTTCAAAAATATCTTTTTCATTTAATTTTGATGAAATTTGAGAATTTCCTATAACTTTAACTCTTTATAACTTTAACATTTTTTATTTTACAAAATTGTGACTTCCATGAACAATGTTACCACCTCCCGTGTTTCACATTTACCCATAAAATTCATCAATTTTATACTTTTATTTAACACCTTATTCCTGTATAAAAATAACTAATTTTTCTAAGTCTTTCAGGCAACTTGAAACAAGTTCCTGGACAAAAGTCCATCTCTGTTGACACAGTACAGTTGGCCGGGACTTGTCGTATTCTAATCTAGTTAAGTATAGGGTGTACCTCAACTCCTGCTATGAAATCTTGATTTTTGCAGTTTTACAACAAAACTCAATTTTTCACGCATTGCATAAGGTTTATCCGTTGCAAACTCCCGCTCTTAAAGATGAGTTATTCTCACAGAAAGAATAAGGAATCAAAACTCTTTTTTCCTTACCCTCTTATCTTTTTTGGTTCTACCTGTACATAGTTTACTTACTCTAACATACCATAAATTCATTTTAATTACACTTATCTCGAAGTCTTCCTGAAATTTTACATATTTTTATATACACATCAATTTTCATATTTCACCTACATTTCAATATTTCTAACTTACTTCATTTGGAAGTATCGATTTCCTGTAAACTTATATACATTTTATTACAATTACAATTTTTATTACCCTTGGTTTCTCGCTTTGAGAGTTCGTCCACTGAAAACATACATTTTATAATAACATTTTCTCCTTTTTTGGAGTAATCGTCCACTGAAATACATTAATCACACTTTTTGTTTTATATTGTCAATTTTTGTCTTTTGGGGACTTAAAACACTTGCCTGGTTACCCTATATTTACAATTATATCAAAATATACTGGGTTGACTAACCTAACATATACTACTAACTTTGATCATCATTATTTTTCTCGTATTATTTTACTTTAACAATTTTATTTTATTTTTACCTTCATTAGCCTACGAATATTCCTTTTATCTCACCATTGCTTTCTTACTTACTTCTTTGGCTGGTCAGACCAAACTTTATTTACCCTTTTACTTTTTCAATTTCTTTTACTATTTCTTCCGTACATCCGCTTACTTTCCCATTTTCTTCACCTTTACTTGGTTTTTTAGAAAATTTTAATAACTTATTGCCTACTCTTTTTCCAGCTCATCCGCAAAATTGTTGCCTCCTAACATACAACACTCCTCCACCTCCGTTTTTCACGTTTGCTTCTTGCAAACAACGCGTAAGCCCCTAAACTCGCTTACTCCGAATAGCAACCACCTTTCTTTTGTCTTAAGATGTCATTAGACGTTTTAACTGTTGCTTCTTTACTAACAACAATCATTCATAAATTTGTTTCAGTGCCCATTCCTTTCAGGTCACCCTGTATCTTACTCTACATCTGTCATTTACAAAATACACTTACATTGTTTATTTTCGCCACAGCTGATAACCGACCTTGGTTGCATTACCTTCATTCATTGCTATAGGCCTAAGTACAACGACCCTTCGACTCAATCAGCTGTGTTTAGTTTCAGCCAATTTGCTTCCCCATTCCATTTCCGTCCTTTCACCGCTACACTTTATCAATGAACTTTGTATTAGGCCTATGCCTTTCTCATAGCCTCGTTTATCGTTCTAATAGATTCAATGCATTACTGTACCCTGTATATTTACAAATTAAACTATTCCTAAACTACTATTTACATCTGACAATGATTTCTATCTACAACTCTTTCTATTATTGTATATACGGCCTTAGGTCGCGTACATCATATTTCCCTTTTATTCTTCCTGTCCGTATGTCTGCAAGTACATATGTTTTTCTTCCCCTCCTTTCAACAATTCTATATGGACCTACATATAACCTATTTTGCTCTTTCGCAGATATCGCAGCGTTTTATGACTTCTAAAATCTTTGCTAGCATGTTTTTTATATACCATTTTCTTCTTATCATATTGAAAATTTTGTTTCGGCCTATATGCCCATATGTCTCATGTATACCTTGCACAAATCTTTCTATTACTTCCTCTGGTACTATTATTCTTGTTTTATTGTTTATTGTGGAACATAACACATTGTCTCTTATTATAAAATTTGGATAATTTTCTATATTATTTATTTTCTCACGGCATTCTAAATTTCTAATTTGGTAGTC
>JAGFPH010021300.1:0-13460 GCA_018207615.1 Philaenus spumarius | reverse complement strand
TCTTATGCTAGCAGTACACTATCGCCGAACATTCACCCGAATGTTTCGCCGAATGTTCGGGTCAGATTTCGACCACGAATGTTGACGAATGTGCAACACGAACCCTCCCGAATTAACCAAGTACACCATCGGCTAACTTCGGCCGAACCATGCCGAACCCAGTACTGCGTAGTTCGCGCCAAAATTTGTGCAACATGGACGCTGACATCGAAGTTGCCGCGGTGTTTCTGTTTTATAGTTATGCTTACCTCAATTATGTATACACATACACCAAGACGAAAATTACGAAGCCATGGAAACGTAGAAGATGGTGAGTTAAGGAAATACACAGAAGAAGAACAAGGTAAACCTAAATATATTTGTTAACTAGCTATAACCCCTTGAGTTTTGCTGCATTGTATTGTGTAGCAGAAAATATACATACGGTATTCAGATGTTTGACCAGATTTCTGAGAGACGCATTATCTCTAGACTGAACAAAATGAGTAATGACCGACAAACTTTATACTTACTATGAAAAATGTAAACCCAAAGATTGATTTACTTTATCGTTAATAAGCCATTACAATTTTTAAAGCCATGCCAGGATTGGCATAGTTTAAAAATTTATATCATTATTATTATCAAATATCATATCATTTTATGGAACAGCTGTTTTGTATTTATAGTTTACTGATTTAATACCACATGTTTTAATGTAAACTTACACTTTACATTCCCGGAACCTTTCTTAACAGTCAATGCCTTAGACAAAATATTTCTAAATATTTCCATACTTAATTTACACACAGACTATTACAAGATTGATTTGTTTTTATATTACAACTGTACAAAGGCCTAAATAAATTTCAGGCAAACGATGGACAATATGTTTACGGAACTATTGCTTCAGCCCTCTGGAGAGTTTGAAAATTTCACACGGATGTCAAGTAGTGACTTTGATTTGTTGTTGAACAAAGTATCGCCAATGATAACCAAAGCTGACACTACATTCAGAAAAGCCATTCCAGCAAAAGTTCGGTTACTAATAACTTTGAGATTTTTAGCTAGTGGTGATAGTTTTAAAAGTTTGCATTATTTGTTTAAAGTATCAAGTGAAGTTATTTCAAGAATCGTGCCTGATGTATGCAAAGCTTTAATAGAAGTTTTAAGGGAGCAAGTGAAGGTAAGATTTGAAACAACCATTGTCAGTAATTAGGTTTAATATGCCATTGAAATAATAAATGTTATAAATGTTATGTTTAAACTTAATGAAAAATCATAAAACTTTAGTTTATAGCATAAATTGAATAAAGAATAAAGCATATATAGAATAAAGATTGATTAACTCTCAGTTAATAGTTCTGTCCACCACATGATGGAAATGTCAATCGTAAAGCTTAAGATAATAAGTTTGATGATTGATAAACATTGTCATTACTCACTGACTGCTGCAAACTAGTGTTATTTGAATATTCACTTGAGAAACACATAGCGGACGAGCTGTTCGACGCATGTGGTGAAGCGCGGTCAATTGATGATGCTCTCGAAGATTGTAGAGAAGTGTAAACATGTTCGCTTGTCATTGTCTGGTCAGGATTGACATTCAATGAATTTCCTGGGTGTTCGATCACTGAAGTTGATCTATGTATTTTTCGAGTTCTTTCTAGTAGGAAGCCGTCTAGCTCGTACATAACCGTATCTCTTTCATGTTCAGGGATTTTTCTTAGCTTTTTAGCTAACATTTTCCCGTACAGATCACATTCATCTTCCTCTAGTGGCTTCCTGGACGTTACATCTTTCAGCATTCCAAATGCTTGCTGCATCTGCTTTCCTGCTTCGGCCAGCTCAGGAGGATTTGCATGTCGGCGATTCGTCGAGTGAGAGGACGATCCCGCAGTGGCTGCAACAGTTTTACGATGTATGGGTCGAGCTGGTGTCAATGGTATTGGTTGCAGATCAGGCACCTCCGGTGATTGTTCCACGTTCATAAATGCTGTCTGGTCCTCCAAGGTTTCAGTTAGTTCGTCTTTATTGTCTTGCAGTGGATCTTCCTGAAAAAATAGGCTTTTAACAGTAACTGCCGTAAACTATGCGTTACATTTAATAAGTTATTTTTATTTCAGATGCCATCGACCGAGGAAGAGTGGTTAGAAGTGGAAAATGGCTTCAAATCAAATTTCCCGCACGCACTGGGTGCAATTGATGGAAAACATATTACTATGGTTGCTCCAACACATAGTGGTTCAACATACTTCAACTACAAAAAAACATTTAGTATAGTATTGTTGGCATTAGTAAATAGTAAATATGAATTTATGTTTGCTGACGTTGGGGGTCTAGGTAGAATAAGTGACGGTGGAATTTTACAAAACAGTGTGTTATGGGACAATATTACCAAAAACAAATTAAATCTACCTAAACCACGACCGTTGCCAGGGTCACAAATAGCTTTATCTTATGTGTTTTTAAGTGATGGTGCGTTTGCATTAACCCCTAATATAATGAAACCGTTTCCTGGTGATCATGTGTTTGGTTCTGTGAAACGTACATTCAATTATACTTTATCAAAATCAAGGGTGATAGTTGAAAATACCTTTGGCATTTTAGCGTCAAGGTTTCGGGTTTTCAGACGACCCTTTGCTTTACAGCCAGACAAGGTTGCAATAATAACTTTAACTTGCATTTTACTACATAATTTCTTAATGAAGAGCAATTCGTCGAATCAAGTATACAACTCTCCCGGTACCATCGATACATATGACAACAACGGTGATTTACTGCGAGAGGGAAGTTGGCGGCAAGAAGTAGATGAACATTGTGCAATTAGATCTGTGACTAGAGGAGGACGCAGACCAACAGTTAGTGCTGTTAAAATTCGTAATGAGTTTGCTGAATACTTCTACAATAAATCATAAAGTGTGTTGCATAACAAACAGTTAATTGTCCGCATTTAATAAGAATTGCGATTTAATTTTCACCAATAAAACATGTAATTTATTGTAGTTTGCTCTGTTTTTAGACACTTTGTACAACTTAATAATTTTAAATCGATGCTTAATTTGTATTGCTATGTTTGTTTTCTTATAAGCTAATTAAACTTTATACAGGGTGAGTTTTAAATGCCCCCTCCCTCCAATATTTCCTTAACTTCTCAGGATATTGACTGCCAACTACCACCGATCATTCGCAACTGAAAAGGGTAACTCTTTTTATTAATTGTAAAAATATTTTAAAACTTTTATGTTTTCTTGTGTAATGTACAGTAGGGGAAAAATACAAAATTAAAAAAATTATAAATTTTTATTTTCAACCCTGTGACTGTGTTAGGGGGGGGACTCATTTAAAACTCTCCCTGTATGTATATATTTAAATATTGTATCTATAACTTACCTGGTTTTGTGTATTGATGCTTTTGTGTACTTCATAAACCTGGGCTAGGAAGCACTCCATGTATTCGTATGCAAACCATACTGGCTTGTATACATCTTCGGCCCCAGCTCCCGATCTTATTGACGCTTTCTTCTTGCGCAAGTGGGTGCGAAATGATGCCATCAATGAGTCTTTCTTTTTCTTCAGCTCTACAACAGTGCGGTAGTTAAACTGTTCATTTTTGCGTATCCGATTCCAAGCGTCAATTACGAACTTTTTATCTTTATGTCTCTCGTGGGAAGGATCCCACAAAACAGGCTCGCTGTGGTATAGTTCCAGAAACAACAGCGTTTCCTCATTAGACCACTCCATTTTAATAAATAATTAAATCGCACCACTCACTGCACTGAATATATACACAGAGTGCGTATCGCACCACTCACTGCACTGAATATATACACAGAGTGCGTCCGTGACAACACGAATGACAGCGAGTGTGTACTGGCTCAAGTTGGTGCCTGTCTGCGATCGGCATTCGCCCTCCTTCGTCTCCATTCGTCTCCTTTAATCCGTGGCGGGAGACCGCCAAAATAGCGAGCGCACCCGAACACGAATGTTGGCGATGCGAACTACCCCGAGTGTTCACGAGCACACCGGGTACACTATCGCGCTCGTCTTAGTTCGCCTACATTCGGCTATAGTGTACTGCTACCTTTATAGTGTTGTTTCTTCAATGCTAGTAGCAAGGTTATGTTACAACTGACTGATGACTCAGGTCTCAGGTCTCAGGGAGCGGGAAGGGGAACAGGGGTTGGATAGCGTACAGTGACTAGATAGAGACAGTGTGGTCAACGGACGTCTTGTTTTCTATTGGCTGCGCCTTATTGTTAATTGTTTCCATTTTTCTGCTTACTGTAATGCTATTTAAATATGAATTAGTCCTTTTCGTGATATTATTGCTGTTATTTCATTGTTTTTCTTGCTTTTTTGTATGGGTTTTCCTAGTTTATGATTTAATTATTAAGTTTATTAAATAGTTCAGTTGTAATTTAGTGTTAACATAGTGAAAACTGAAATTACTGTCTATAGATATAACTGGCCCTTTTAGTGGTTTTGACAGTATTAAGTTCAAGTATTAAGAAGACAAAATGTAAATAATGATGTAAACCTAAAATAAAGTTTGTACGCAATTATTTTTCATTGTATATGATTGTATTTATTATTTTCACTCCTCCCATTAACCTTCTTTCTGGCGAAGAGTAGCCTACCTGGAGTACTATTTTAGCAATAATTTTAAGTTATATTATATATCATTGTTCTCAGGACATTCTTCAGATTTATTTGATACGTGGTTTATTACATTATAGTCTACTTTTATCTCTTGTCACTGTAGGCTATTATTAATTGCTTGATTGCGTGAAAACTATAACTAGGCCTACCTAATTCTTTCTGTAATAGCCTACTTACAAAATAATGGGGTAGTCCTAATATATTTTTGTTTATATAATAAATTAGTCTTCGTTGTATGCCTTTTTGGAACATATTTTGTTTGTTTTAGGTAAAATTTACAATACGCCTATACTCGCCATATTTTTCTTTTCAATACGGTAGCCTACTTACTAAATAATGTGTTTACTATATTTTTGTGTAGGCCTATTTAGAATATATTAGGCTTTATTTTATGCCTTGTCGGAAACATATTTTGTGTTTTTATGAACTTTATTATCGTGGAAAAACTAATAGGCCTACTAGTTTTTAGAATACAAAATATATATAAAACAACGCACAAAATTACACTTGAAGTTATTTTTGGGTAGCATATATGTATCCTTTATAATATAGTTTAGAAACCCTAATTTTGCATTTTTAAGTATTCATACATTTTTTTAATACGTAAACTTTTGAATTTTGCCGAAATTTAACATTTTTCTCCCAAAAATGTATTTTTGGAAAAAATATGTTGTTAATTGTTTCTTTTAAAACAGATTTTTTACGTTTTCTAATTTTGGATTTATAATTTAAAAAAACTTTAGGTATTTTTCAAAGGGCCAACTTTTGACATTTCAATGGGCTAACCATAGTAGTTTTGTTCCATTTGTGTTTATAATTTTTTTAAATTCAACTACACAGAAATATTGCTTGTACTTTTCTTGTGAAGAAAAATAATAATATTATATACGTCACTAAATTTAATTAGATTATATAGATGTTTAAATGATAATGTGCACGAGTACTAAAAAAGTGCCAGCCGGTATTTTCTGTATTCATTCATTTAGTGAGGAAAATATATCGAAAAAAATGGTTTATACTTGACAATTTTTGTGTCAATGTATGAATCCAATTGCATAAAAACAATTTTGAAGCGGAAATTGGAGTTAAAAGCGAAAAATCGTCCCTACGCTAATATAAACCCGTGTTGAGTTAGAAACAATATGGCGGCCAGCGCTCGTTGGCCACACTGTCTCTATCAAGTCACTGTAGGATAGCGCGGGCGGCAGCGCTCCACTCTACGCGCCTGTAAAATATTAAGAAACGACTTTTACCTTGTGCAGTCATGTCCGCCGCTCCCATCTCTGCACCTCACCACTGGCGTTCATATAAGTAGTTTCTTAAGAGCCCTTTTTATTGTATTGGCTAAAGTGTAAGAACGGTTAGCAAAAGCAACCTTTTTTGTATAGTACAGTTAAAAAAAAGCAACCTCAATTTTGCCGCCCACAAAATTTGCCGCCAGGGGCAAACGACCCCCCCTGCCCCCCTAGCTGCGGCCCTGATTACTTTTACACAGGATTGTAGTAAATTTAATTACCTTTCGAACGATATAGCTCAAAAATTGCACACGGGCTTATGAGTGGGAGAAATCGCGCAAAAACCTGACATTTATAATGAAAAAATCATTTATCGGGAGCTTCCTTTCAATTTTGTTAAGGGGATCCGAACCCTTCGGCAACATTTTTAAAGTTTTTTTATTTTTTGAACTATTTTATAGGTTTTTTTACCTTCAAACCCTCTAAAAAAAAAGATTTGTAAGAATGATTTTTTTTTGTCCATCCCATATTTTGTGTTTTTATATGGGTTTTAGTGGTTTTTTGTACCAAATTTCACGTTTAAAAAAAAATTTGAATAACTTTTTTGTTTGTGAAACAATTTAAATGAATTTTTTTTCTCATAATTTGCATGTGCTAATACAACTTTTAGAGTATTGAAAGTTTTCTAGCTTGCATAGTTAAAAATATATGTACTTTTAAATATTCACAATAAAAAAAAAAATAATTTTAAATTAAATTTTTTTTTTAATTAAAAACCTATTTGATAAGGTAAAACATTTTCCATACTGTAGATTATTGTAAAAGGTATCAAGATAATGCTGTAAAAATTTCATGTTTCTATCTCTTATAGTTCAAAAGTTATTCAAACTTTAGTGTAACAAAACACGGAAAAAAAGATTTGCAGCAAATAGCATTTAAAGTTTTTATTACATAAATCAATGAAAATCTGCCTTTTTACCTTCTAAAATTCGCCTGCTCTGTAGGTTTTTCCCTATGTTATATCCCTTACATTATAATTGCCTATGTTTATAAATCACACAATGTAAATAACAAACATTTATGATATAAGAAAGAGTAGGGTAGACGGGGGTGGCACCGGTAGGTGGGTAGCGCCGGTACTTGCATTTTATAGTTATCACTCATCTATAGAGAAACGTTAGTGGTGCTGCACTCTGCCTAACCGCTTCACAAACTAATTTCCTGACCGCCGCCATTGTGGTGTCAAATGCTTAGCAGTGACAGTGTTGCAAATATTTTGCTGTGTTGTGATCTAATATTTTTCAGTCTTTGGAGCATTGTAAGTACTGTTTCTTTAATATTTTCTTTTATTATAAAACAGTGTATGGAAAGAATGTTTCATTAGCTTTAAGATAGTATAGTTTACATCAAAGTAATTATTTATTCTAAATGTATAGATTACGTTTATTTATGGTTATGCAGTGCGGGTAGGCCCAGTAGTTTTCACGGGGGTAATGGCAGTAGGTACTGGCGTTCCCCACAATTGTTTTAAATGTATATAATTCTTTGTAATGAATGATTCGTGGTTAAAAACATTGGGCCTATTTTCCAGATGCCTCGAACTTATAAAAGGAAAACTGAGAAGGGCAAATGGACAGAAGAGTCATTAAAAGAAGCTTTTAAATTTATTGAAAACGGTAATTCTATTAGTGCAGCTAGTAGAGAATTTAAAATTCCTTTCAGTACTCTCCAAGAACGATGGGCCAAAAACACAGCTACGAAACGGTCTTAGGGTGTTTGGCAACTTTTTCACCGGAGCAAGAAACGTCTTTTGCAGAAAGAATTAAACTCTTATCAAATTTGTTTTATGGCATTACAGCTCAACAAGTGCGAAATGTGGCTTTTGAGTTTGCAGAAAAAAAATCAAATCCCCATAATTTTTTTCAAACTGAACGCATGGCAGGCAGGGACTGGTTTACAGGATTTTTAAATCGAAACCCCACCTTAAGTGTAAGGAAAGCAGAAGCTACTTCTGTAAATAGAGTCACTGGTTTTAACCGAGGAGAAATGAAAACATTTTTTGATAATTTGGAAGAGATTTTAAGCAAAAACAAACTCACACCTGATCGCATTTATAACGCGGATGAAACCGGAATAACAACAGTAACACAACCAGGAACCATAGTGGCAACTAAGGGCAAAAGAAGAGTTGGGTCAGTAACTAGCTGAGAGCGGGGAAAACTGGTAACTGTAATGTGTACAATGAGTGCTGCTGGAACGTTTATTCCGCCCATGTTTATTTACCCTCGTAAGCGGATGAGCCCTTTGTTAAAGAAAGGAGGACCACCCTGTGCAATATATGAATGTTCAGCTAAAGGATGGACAAATGAGGCTCTCTTTACAACTTGGTTGAGACATTTTATCCACCATTCAAAAATTAGCATGGAAAATATTGTCTTGCTCATTTTGGATAACCATAATAGTCATGCAAATTTAGAGTCTTATGAACTTTGCAGGGCCAATGGTGTTATCATGTTATCTTTACCGCCACATTCTTCGCATAGAATGCAGCCTCTAGACGTCAGCTTCTATGCAACTTTGAAAGCTGCATTTAAAAGAGAATGTGAATTGTACATAAAAGCAACACAGCTTTTAAGAATAACACCATATGATTTGGCAGAACTTTTTAATTGAGCTTATGCAATGGTTGCAACCATAGGTGTGGGAGTTTCTGGATTCAGAGCAACTGGAATACATCCCTTCAACCCCAATGTTTTTTCTGATGATGACTTTTTTGCAGCTGATGAATTTCTGAACCAGACTAACATTTCGCTTCCAGTAATGGAAAATGACGAAGCCGGGCAACAGGAAGGCCTACCATCCACCAACTCAGCAAACAATGAACAACAAAAACAAAACGCCTCATTGATTCCTGGTGATGACAACAGTGGTGTTACTTTTGAACAATTAATTCCCCTACCAGGCCCTAGTACCTCTAAAGAACACTTTAAACCAAGAGAAAAGCAACATTCACAAATTTTAACGTGCACTCCTAAAAAGAAAGAGCTACAGCTTGCAGTTGAAAAGAAAAAGGTAAAACAACTAGAAAAAGAAAAGGCCACCTTGAAAAAGAATACTAAAGACCTGCTACAAAAGTTAGGCCTGTCTGAATCTGCTAAACAAATTGGAAAGAAAATTGATGTGAATAAACGTAAGACGAAAGTTAAAGAAGAAAAAGCTGGTAAGAAAGTTAAAGATGGTAAAATAAAAAAAGTAACTGTAGACCCAAACGTAAGAAGAAAACCTTTTCATCTTCTGATTCTGAAGAGGACCAACCTGAAAACATGATGGATTTGTGTGACGACAATGAACTGGATGACATGCCTGGAGGCCAAGACGAGACCACCTGTTTCATATGCGAAGAATTTGGTGAAGATGGTGAAGAATGGTACAGGTGCACCAATTGTGGAATTTGGATACATGCCCTCTGTAGTGCAGCAGACTCTCCAGAAAACTTCCTATGTGATAGGTGCATTTTACACAACACGGTTTAAAAAAAATTAATTAAAAACACTTTTTCCAAGTTTTTAATTTTTAGTAACTTATGTTTGTTTTTTCTTTTCAATACAAATAAATAAGACTGAATCCTAGATCAATAGGACTATAATCATAAAAGACTGATTCTGTATCTAATGTATAACTGTTATTGTATAATTGTAATTTATAAGTTTATTTTGAAGTTAAATTTAACAAACTGATTTATCCTAACTGATTTACGACTTATTTTTTGGTCTAATAAATATTCATGGTATTTTTGCCTTTAAAATTGTCTACTCTTTACTACCTATGTCACTTTATGGGTTTTATAATGTTACTTTATAAAAAAAATATGTTGTCGATATTCTCCATATAAAATGCATGGGGAAATACATACTGCCATTACCCCAAGGGGTTGGGGAACGCCGGTAGGTGCAAGGTGTCTAGTTTTTAGTTTTTTTATTATTAAGTTATGAAGGTAAAATTTCACATTTCATATTTCAGTAAACTAAAATAGATTACCTATACATTTCAGTTTTTAAAATCAATATATTTTAAGAAATACACACTTTATAGCCAAACCCGCTTAGCCTACCGGTATTACCCCTTCCTACCCTAAAGATCAGCTAATACTCTAAAAACGACAAAAATCGAGTAAACCGATTGTTTAAATAACAGCAAAAAACCCACAAAAAATGCTCACAACAGCTTGAAATTTTGTACACATACTTTTAATTACACGCACCTAGAAAAAAGATAGTAACAATTTTTTTCAAAATTTTGGGAAAATCGGTCTTTGAAGGGCTCGGATCCCCTTAATTGTTCCAGGGACTGTACCTAAAATATCTTTGCACAGGATTGTAGTAAATTTAATTACCTTTCGAACAATATAGCTCAAAATCTGCACAAGGGCTTATGAGTGGGAGAAATAATGCAATTTCCTCGGTCTAACTTTGCCATTTTGGTTTCAATCAAACAAGCCGCCATTTTGTGTAAAATCGAAAAATGAAAATATCAGTGTCTGGGACATCCTACAAGGACCCTTCCACTAAAATTTCAGCTATTTTGAAGCATATTTACTACCATTTTATCAAGGTGGGAAAAACCCATATACTTTATATACCCTTAAATCCCTACCCAAAAACAACTAATCGGTATAACTCTGCCATTTTGAATCCGATCGAAAAACAAAAAAAAGTGTATCTGAAGAATCCTACTAGGACCCTTTCACCAAAAAATCTGCAATTTTGAAGCATATTCACTACCACTTATCGATCCGGGAATAAAACATATATAAATCGCTGATTAAAAAATGAATAAAAAGTTAATGTTGTAATTTTTAAAGAAATTAAAAAATCAAAGTTTAATAAATGAAGTAAAATTCTTCCATGTTATGTGAAAACCAATCTATACTCATATTATAAAGAGGTAAAGTTTGTTTGTTTGTTTGTGTGTTTGTTTGTTTGTTTGTATGTAGGGGGTAATCTCTGGCACTACTGAACCGATTGAAAAAACAGTTTTACTAATAAAAAGCTACACTATCCCTGAGTAACATAGGCTACAATTCATTTCGATAAAAATCTTTTTTTATTATAATATTTGTAAATTTAGTCGGAAAAAATTCTTAGGTTAGGCCCAGAATGATAAATCAACACATGTATTTACATTTATTACCATAGCAACCAATTAATAACAGATAATATAGCTGTTAGCTCCAATATTTCCATTAACAGCTGATTTCAAAATTTGAAGCAATTATTGATGTATTTCTAGCTTTTAGGTTAGGGTTTTTAAGTGTAGACCTGAGCCTTGCTGGTTCTTTTAACCATTATTATAACTGCTGTTATAAAATGTAAGAAATAATTTAATTTGAACATTTGACATTATTTACCATCTTAGTTTTGAGGTTATCATTAATCTTACACCTTTATTATAAATAAAACATAACATATGTTTTTAGAAGTTTACATTGGGGGTTGGCGTGCGGAGCACGCAGGGGTCTCCCCTAGTAAGAGATAAAATCGTAAAAAACGAACGCGAGCGAGCACGACTACAAATCAAGTTTGTACAAAGTCAGAGAGACAAACAGAACCCAATACTGCCATCCAGAAGAAGATCCGAACACCAGATCCAGAGCTACAGGATTTTTGGAAAAACAGGTCACAAAGTCACAGACCAAAGAAAGCAGGCAAAAAAGGAGAAAGTTGTCTTGTTAGAAATTTAAGGTAGACCCAAGAACCAATCAGCGTCGGCTATGCAATTGAACCAACTAAAAATAAAAATTTAATAATTAAAAAACAGAAAAAAATAATCAATTTCAAGATATAAAATAATAAATCGATAAAGAAAATAAACAGGAACACTATAAAAATAATATAAAAATTCTACGCCTACTATAGCCCAAGCCATAGTAGTCCAGTAGATATGTACATTGTACCTGGACAAAATTCCGAAGTTAATGAAACTTTTACAGGTTGTTTGGGGGTGCTGTGGGATGACTCTGTCAAGATTTCCAACTCGAACCCTGTGCTATTATTGGGGGGGGGGGGGGGGCGAAAAACTTCAAAATTTTCGTACTTTTGTCGGTTGTTTGCTTATAACTTATAAACTAAGAGGTTTTCGACCAAAACATTTATTTTGAAAGTTGTAGAGCAGTAAATTTGCTACAATTTGGTATTCTTAAACTTCTTCCTAAACTAATATTAACTGAAATACAGCCGATCAAAGTTAGAGAGATTTTCTCAAAATGGTAAAAATTGGCCCTCTAACTATCAATTACCATCAGTTCTACAGTAATTGTGGTAATCACTCTTCAATATCGACATGTTGGAACACGCGGGGGGGTGCACATGTAAGTGGTGCAGACCTCTTTAATCCTACAACCGGCAGACTTCACTATAGTGCAGTCACTCCGTGCCGCGACAATACATTTGTAACGCGTGATTGTATGGAATATTTCAACCACTAAAAACCTTCCAATCTCAAAAAAAAAATATCATTGGAAAGGTAATGTTTCAAAATTTATTTTTTGTATTTACAATTTCTTTCTAAAACATATATAGTGTCGCTGTCACTTATATGAAGTAACAAAAATTTCAGCATTGACGGATAAAAATAAGCAACTCGAGGACCCTGTGCTAATTTTGGGGGGGGGGGGCCGAAAAACTACAAAATTTTCGGACTTTTGTCGGTTGTTAGCTTATAACTTCTAAACTAAGCGATTTTCGACCAAAACATTGTGCCGTTATTCGATTTCCGCGCCATCAAAATTTTACGTTAGTCAAATGCTTTCTGTTTTACCGACCGACAATGCTAGCGTTCTAGTAGTTCCCTTTATCCCGCAAGGCGGCGACTCTGAACAGACACCAGCTGTTAGTCATGTGACCAGCTTTAGACAAGGCTTGTAGTTCAGTTAAGGTGTACATTTTCCTTTGTCACTCAAGACAACCGACCAGGGGCGGACCGTGGGTAAATGGCGCCCTGTGCGAAACATGGCCCCAGCGCCCCGACACTGGGGGATTAAAAAACTGACCGGCAAATATACGCCGCTAACTTAAATCCTGAACACAGCATCGAATTTTTATAAAAAAATGATGAAGCCACGAGGAAAGGGTCGGAAATTATGTCTTCCGAAAAATATCAAAGAACTGAGTAAGAAGCTAGCCCCAGTAACAAATGAATAATCGACCTCCATCTATCTATTTTGCTGGTTTATTGAATCAATAATTTTAAGTAATTGGAATAATTAGTTATTTTGTGAAAATATGATACCATTGCAGCATTTTAAATATTAAAATTTTTAATTTTTCACTCATTGTAAGCATTAAACATGCTTCTATTTTCAAAGCGGTTCATTAAGATTAATTGATTCTCTTGCCATCTAAGCCTCCAGTATAGTATTATATTGCCCCTTATATATTAGTGTCCGGATTTGGTCTGGGCAAACTTATGGTAACCCTAGAAATAGGCGACCGCTTCTGCATTCACAGCATGGGTGCGATTTACCTCACTTTCGAAATTCAAATAATTCTTAGTCTAACACTTTTATGAAAAGATAATTTACAATAA
>JAGFPH010021296.1:0-13463 GCA_018207615.1 Philaenus spumarius | reverse complement strand
TCACGTTCATTGAAAAGACCCGTTCTTTTTACATAGTTCGCCGTTCAATTCAAGTAAAAAGTTCTTTCGTTCTAGTTCATTGAAAGACAGGTTCTTTTTGCATAGTTCGCCGTTCAATTCAAGTAAAAAGTTCTTTCGTTCTAGTTTATTGAAAGACAGGTTCTTTTTGCATAGTTCGCCGTTCATTCCGTGTGCATTGAGAAAACTACAGTTCAAACAAGCAGTCACTGAAAATTTAAATCCGTTTTAAAAGTTCAAACAAATTATCTTACTAAATCGTAACACCAAACGATGCACGAACATATACGAAATGAATGTAACTAAAAATGCGATAGTCCAATTTGTAAACGATAGCCTCCCCCCCCCCCCCCCCCTCCTCATCCCCCAATGCTATAGGCACGAGTGAACGACCGTTCATTTTTTAGCAACGGCAAATCGTGCGTTCACTAAAACCCCGTTCGTTCATGATATCTAGTTGCATTGTTGTAGTCGTCAGTACGGAACCCTAGCCGTACTAGTCGCACTCACACCGCTAGGTTTTATTCCAGCTACACTTTTCAACTAATTTGCTCTGTCCGTAAACCAACCCAAACAGTGTTTGTAATAAAAGCGTCACATATCTACGGAACACAAAAACATTACATTTTAGTACATATTTACCTTTTATATAAAAGTAAATGTTGATGTAAATATTTAACAGTCTGTATATGTTTCAGTGTCGTCCATTGTTTGTTTACATTCCAGTGTTATTTTATTCCCGCGCTATTTGCTTAGTTGCTTTTTGTCACTGCTGACAACTATCGCGTAGTGCTGTAGGCTTAACTTTGTGACGTCATAGTACAGTAAATATATCCGAAAATATTTGGGCAGTGTTGTAAAATCCCGTTTCCATGCAAATACGAAACATTTACACACTCGGAAGTCCAAATGAAAGAACTTTACTTAAAATCAATATTCGAGTTTCGATATTTAAACGTTTTCAAAATCAAATAACTGAACATGTCAATCTGCTTATCGAAATTAAAATATAGTACTATAGAGGCTCCGCCCCCTGCTCGCTTCGCTGTGACGCATCGTGCTTTCGATCTCCATCTACGCTCGTTTCGAAGCAAATGCTAACAGATTGTATACCTACCCATATTTTTAAGAAAATCGCGATTCATTAGAACTGATTCACTTGGATTTGCGTGCACTCCGGACAAGTTCTGTTGGTCCAGTGAACGGTAACGTGTGTGTGTGTGGGGGGGGGGGGGGGGATCTGACAGGTACGTTCACCTTCCGCTCGCTTGTTCGACCTAGTTGGCCGTTCAAAAACAAAATCTGCAGCTTAATCTGATAAATATAATTGTTCAGATAAAACCCCAAGAAAAGTTTAATTCTAGTTCGGAAAATCTGAATAAATGTTTACTTATAGTATAAAAACGTGCTTCCCGTCGATGGATTTTTTTGGGTTTCAAATTCGTCCGAGCGACTTCAAAACCATCGTGTGTACAAAATTTGGACCGAATCGGACGTAAAATGCGGCCGTTAGGGTGTGAACACATATATACATATACATACAGAGTGTTTATAAAGTCCCTTTAACACACTTTACTACCGAATTTCCATAGGAAAAATGAGCTATTGCAGTGGCCCTTATGGTGAGACCCAAGGTCGGGAGTAGCAAATGAGCACCGATCATGGTATCCAGAACACGTTTTGGGGTGTCATTAAAATTCATATATATATATATGTATATATACATGTATGGGTATATATATATATATATATATACTAGCTGACCCGGCAATGCTTCGCTATAATTATTTTGGTGAAATAAATGCGACAAATGTTCGTGATTTACTAACTTTAACCCCCAAAACCCCCCCCCCCAAGATTTCGAATTTTTTAAAACCCTTTCTTAGTGAGCACTTATGGCCCTAGAGGAAGCTACATACCAAATTTCGTTCTAATCCGTTCAGTAGTTTTTGAGAAATCTTGATTTAGTAAATTTGACCCGCCCCAAACCCCCCTAAAATTTCGAATTTTTTGAAAACCTTTCTTAGTTAGCACCTAAGGCCCTAGAAGAAGCTACATACCAAATTTCGTTCCAATCCGTTCGGTAGTTTTGGAGAAATCTAGATTTTTAGTTACTTTGATACCCCCAAACCCCCATAAAATTTCGAATTGTTTTAAACCCTTTCTTAGCGAGCGCCTATGGCCCAAGAGAAACCTACATAACAAATTTCATTCCAATCTGTTTGGTAATTTTGAAGAAATCGTGATTTAGTCATTTTTACCCCCCAAACCCCCTTAAAATTTCCAATTTTTAAAACCCTTTTTTAGTGAACACTTGTGGCCCTAGAGGAAGCTACATACCACATTTCATTCCAATCCGCTCGGTAGTTTTGAAGAAATTGTTTTTTTAATAACTTTGATCCCCCAAAACCCCACCTAAAATTTAGAATTTTTTCAAACCCTTTCTTAGTGAGCACCTATGGCCCTAGAGGAAGCTACATACTAAATTTAATTTCAATCCGTTCGGTAGTTTTTGAGAAATCGTGATGAGTGAGTCAGTGGTATTTCGCTTTTATATATATAGATATATATTTGTATATATGTGTTCGCACTCTAGCGGCCGCATTTTAAGTCCGATTTTTTCCAAATTTGGTACACGCGTTGGTTGTCTATGTACCAGAGTTCGTTAGCCAAAAAAATCTAACAACCGGAAGTACGTTTTTTGACCGGAAGTATTTTTTTCTTGAAACTTTTACTACGAGAATGACTTTTTTTAGAGTTTTTCTAAAAATATAAATGTACGATGTTATTTTGCACATTTTGCTTTTTTACTCGACCTTATAGCTCGCTCGGTTCCCCCAAAATCGATCAAAACGTAAAATACCATAAAAGCACCCGGTTTGAAGCCAAGTGGTGCAAACTCGCGAGGCCACTAGGAGGAAACAAATTCTACTAATTTATTGCGTGCACACAGACAGCTGTTCAACGCCTTCGTGAGTAGTCCTATTTCCCAAATTGTTGGTTGAAACCCTAAAACATAGGCGTTTGACTTAATTTTGGAAATTTGCTCAACTCACGTCAGCGGTTCAGCTGCGTGGTCGAATTATTATTTTTGCTATTGAAAATAAATTCACTAAACTTTGTATACACCTTGTGTTGCATAACAGGAATTCTTTTGACATATCTGAACCTTTATAATTTTGGTGGGTTTGAGGGGGGGAGAGGTAGGGAGATAAACAATTTTAAATAAAAATGTAAATCATGTAATACACCATTGAAAAGCTTACTAAAAGAGAAACAGAATGGCGAAAACTAAAGCTTTGTATCTTGCTTCGTTTCAAAGTAATGGACAATCAAAGTTCTGGAAAATTATGTTATTATAACATCAAAGCAACATTTTTAATATTTTTTAATATTAGGAATAACTATGTTGTATGTTATTTTCCAGAACTTTGTTCGTTACTTTGAAACGAAGCAAGATATTGAACTCTAGTTTGGGCCATTGTGTTTCTCTTTTCAAGGTGTATTACATGACCTACCTTTATACTTGAAATTGTTAACCCCCGGCTAAACCTCCCAAAATCATAGAGGGTCAGATATGTCAACAAATTTGTCCTGTTATGTAACACAAGATGTATACAAAGTTTTGTTAACTTATTTTCAGTAACAAAAATAACGAATGGGGTTAAAGGAACTTTATGAATCTGTATAACGTTTTTAAAGACACCCTAAAACGTGTTCTGGGGACCATGATCGGTGCTCATCTACTACTCCCGACCTTATATGTCTCACCATAAGGGTCTCACTGCAACGGCTCATCTTTCCTATTTAAATTCGCTAATAAACCATCAATCTTCGGGTTTATCCTTACAACGAGTCCGACGATTTTAAGAGACATCCAAATACACGGCAATAAATTACGAGAACGTTTAATTCCCGATAAATTCAAACGGTCGGCGAAATCCTTTTGACAAGTGGAATAAAATGATGTTATGCCTATAAGCGCAATTTCATTTAGTTTAAAATTCTGTTCAGAGGGTGGAACAGGGTTGTAACAGACATGAGCGTAATGTTCGCGGACCATTAATACTAGAGGGGGGGGGGGGGGGGGGAGGGGGGGGAGCTTCACATGGCATACACGTTATTGTAAAATGTAATACATTCCAGGATGTAAACCCCCATTATACCGTGTGTGTGTAGACAAAGTGCGGGGCTTTTCACTTGGGTAAGAAGTAAACTTG
This sequence comes from Philaenus spumarius, assembly GCA_018207615.1. Taxonomy (NCBI): domain Eukaryota; kingdom Metazoa; phylum Arthropoda; class Insecta; order Hemiptera; family Aphrophoridae; genus Philaenus; species Philaenus spumarius. The sequence goes on along the minus strand of JAGFPH010021296.1, from coordinate 9,225 downwards.
AGTTTATGGTTTTACTATTTATAATTACAGTACTTAGTTTTAGGTTTACTGTTACTCTGTTGATATCGTAGCAGACGGTGACCTGTTTTAAACGGAGCAGTGATGCCAACTTAGGCGCAATGACACTGTTTGAGCGTTTAACTGCAAAATAATCACTAAACTCTACACATCGCTAATTAAATAATATAAATTTCTTGAAACTAAAAAAAAATTAACGGTACCAGGAACTGGCACGTACTTTCTCACAAACATATTTAAATTATCAGATTCACTGTGACTTCATAACTGTACGAGGGGTAGGAGAGGTGATATGAAAGTAAGAGATTGACTAATAAATATTATTATTATTAGCTAGAGAGAAAACTGTTCGATCGATTTCGAACAAATTTGCACCAAACATGTCAATTAGGCCTGTATGGACGCACGAAAGAGGGTTTTGATTTTTTTTAAAAAACAACCCCCTTTTTGGCAAAGAAAAACCCGCAAAAATCATTATTATTATTATTATTATTAAAAACGAGAATTTTTAGAAAGATGCGGTTTTTTGCATATGGTAGGGTACATTCAGGGCTACAAATAGTACAATTTTTATCATAATCGTTATAGCCGGTTGTTTTTTTTTTCAAACAATATTGCGTTGTTTTTTCGTGCATCTATACAGGCCTAATTGACATGTCTGGCGCAAATTTGTTCGAAATCGATGGAATAGTTTTCTCTCTAGCTTTGTATACATACAGACATACATACAGACAGACATACAGACAGACATACAGACAAACAGATATAAAGACAGACATTTTGTAAAAACCACTTTTTTGGACTTTTTGGAATTTTTCAGGGTACATTAAGGGCTACACATAAGCCAGATTTTATCAAAATCGTTAGAGCCGTTTTTTATAAAAAATAATAACTGATTTTTTGGACCGTTTTTGGCCAAAAAGGGGGTTGTTTTTTTAAAATGTTCAAAACCTTTTTTTTTGTGCATCCATACAGGCCTAATTGACATGTTTGGCGCAAATTTGCTCGAAATCGATCGAATAGTTTTCCCTCTAGCTTTCTATACATACAGACTGACATACATTTTGTAAAAACCACTTTTTTGAACTCAGGTGGTCCCAAAACGGACATTGCCACAAAAATCTCAACACCGATTTTTTTTGCGATCACTATACTTTCTCTATACTACAGTATAGTAAGAAAGTAAAATGGAAAAATAAAAATAATTACTTTTAATGAATGCAAGAAAAATCACTTAAATTGGACGACGTTATTGGGCACTCTTGAAACTGCACAAGCAAGTGAAATATATCAGACTAGAAGCCTCGCCCGTGCTCGCTTCGCTCACGGAAATTACGATAGATTAGGACAGAGGCACTTGAGGTGGCCTACTTTGGGTGCGGTATCTAGTACGCAGTAGGGCCAGGTTTTGTGCGTAATAGAGCTGTATAAATCTAACCTAAAAACGCTGTTAGTTGTTAAAAACCACATTGTTAAAGGACATACAAAAAATGACCGTTGGACAGCGTGGGAAAGTATTGATACATGGGTTGAGATCACTATCTCGACGCTTTAACATCGTTTGTTTTCATTATTTTTAATATTGGAATATAATATGGAACTGTAAATACGTTGTTAAGTTTTAGTTATTTACGTATGTAAATATTTAATTCTATTTTTTCCCTCTATAACGCGATATTTTTAGCTACCTTACGCATTATTATCCTAAATAAAACACAATGCCTCCTAAAATAAAATCTTTAGCAGTTAAAGCTCAAGAAATGCAAAAAACGAGAACTAGAAAACCCCGGAATCGCGGGAATTGCAAAATAATTTTTCACTTGTTAAACTTTCTACTAACTTCCTTACTGGCACACTATTTTTAACCTAAGCTCAAAACCACATTTGTTTTTTCAACGTGCGAGCTCTACTTTTCACAGAACTTCTAGTAAATTATTTGATAACGGCCTGGTCGGACATTTCATTATTTATCAATATTATGTTACACTATAAAATTCAAACACTACCTAAACGATTCTCCTATAACAAAACACGTGTAACAAATTGTCGGATTCAACAACAAAATATCCCTCGAATTACATTGTCAAGGAAAAATGCGAACTGTAAATAATTGGCCGTCCCTATTTGTAGCTACAAACTCACGTCGACAATAAATAGGAAATCATTACCGTTACCGGAAGTGGGTTGCGTACGCCGGAAGTTCGCTCCAACCTTAATAGCCAATTAAAGTTCCCATCTTCATTTGCGAACGCTGATATTTTCCGGCGATGCGAAAGCATTTCATAAATTGTATTCATTTGCCGGCAACAATGCCGTATAAGTGGTCGGGAAAACTCGTGGATGGCCTTATCTATGCAGTTTGGCGGGGTTTGAGATTGACCGGAGTTATGAGGGTTGGAAAATCATACGTGATGTAGGCCTAATTGTACGTTGGTAATCAAGTATTCGTAAAGAGAATTGGTTGGGTTATTTTATCTGAATTAACTCATTGCGGAGTGTTGATTGAAAATAGTGTACGAGTCCCTCGCGCGAAAGGTGTGCACGCACCGGTGCGTTCGGTGGGAGCGGGAGTGATTTCGATTCTGAGAAGTGCCCGCGCGAGCAGCGGGTACAGATATGCTGGCACTTGACCTTGCCGGCGTGACGGGCGAGGGGTGTGGGGAAAGGGCGTAAGTGGAGACAAAAAACATTTTCCCACCCCGCTTTCAAATGTGATTCATTCTTTTGACGAGCTGGTGGCGTCACTTCGCCTTTGAAAGTGTTACAAAAGTAATTTTAAATTTAATTACATTATTTATGTTCGTTTTTCTAGAGACAATCGCTTTTTTTAAAGTACAAAATTTGAACACGGAACTGGTTTATCTACCAGCGCCGGGAATACTGATGTTTTTAGTATGGTTAGTAGCCCATAGTCCAAGTGCCTGGATTCGCGCCGGTATTTGTACCAAGGCGGGTTTTGAAGCCACACACACACCGGCACGATTTCTGATCGCTGCATGCATCGTTTGCAGCGCTTCCCGCGATTGTATTTTGTGCGGAAAACCTCTGAACTAATCAGTTGTTTACGCACAACAACAGCGTATTAAATTATAACAATGCAATTTTGTAATACTTTCTTTGTAATTAAAAATCAAATTTAACATTTTTTTGTGTATTGAAAATAATCCCAATATACGGAATGCTTTGTGTATTGAAGATAATCCCAATATGCGGAACGGCGTGCGAACCATTTTGCAGCTATTCAGCACCGTCGTGATTCGACCTATTTTCCAAATTGTTGGTTTAAACCCTAAAACATCTGCCTATAAACTTAATTTTGGAAATTTTCTCACGTCAGCGGTTCAGCTGCGTGGTCGAATTATTTATTATTTGTAAAACGTTTAAAAGTAACGTCGTATCCTACAAACGGTATAATTTCTCACGAAAATGATACACGCGTATCCCAGTGGAAACGTTTTGCCGTCCGGACGTTAACATATAAACAAATGTTGCCAACTTAGCCGCAGTAAATACATCCATTAAGCTACATCGGGCGTTACGCTCCGGCGATGTCCTAAATTTTAAACTCGCATTAAACCGTGTCCGGAAAGAAAGACAGAATTAATCGACGGCGAGTTCATTGTAAATTCACTTGCGGGGGGGGGCTGTATTCCCCGACGGGGAAGCGTGTTTTTCCACTTGAAATACACCACTTTCCACTAATTTCCCCCAAGATGCCGAGCCGTTCAACAGGTAGACGCCTCGAGGTACAAGACTATTCATAAGTAACGAAAAGGCGGGGGAGGGGGGTCAAGACACCTGAGGGAGACGTGCAATAATCTCCTTTATCTTACGCCCTTTGTGCGGGAATACTGAAAACATAACCACTTTAACAAATTGAATGTTTTTACAACGGTGTTGGTTGATGAGAATGAAACAATCGGGACAGGTTAGTTATTTAAACATATAAATAAATAAGAAATTAAGTATGTTTGTTAGTAACATAGTATTCGTATTTTTCCAAAAAACATTTTCAAGATAGCGACCGTTAAAAGTATTCCAAGTTCAATAATTTGATCGCTCAGCTAAACTCTTGAAGTGTGTTGAGCGAATTTCCAAAATTAAATTTATATGTTTGAAATGATAATAAATGCAAATGCTAAAACATGGTATTTGTATTTTCAATTCTTTGACCTACACAGAAAATTCAATCGCCATTTTGTTTGCCATAAAAAACACAAATTCTGTATCTTTTAAATTGTATGCGATTTTGTTTTAAATTTAAGACATAACCCCGGGGACAGAAGTATCCGTTTTGGGACCCATCGGGTCCAAAAAAGTGATTTTTACAAAATGTCTGTATGTGTGTATACAAAGCTAAAGAGAAAACTATTCTTATTATTTTTTCGCTTACATACTTCCTCAGCAAGGGATATTTAATTAAATTACTAGTGAAAAAACATATCAAATTTTATATTAAGTAGTTTTCTAAATGTTTTTCTCCTAGATTTTTAAGTATTTCTTTACCAGTAACACTTTCGGGAGTTTTAGTGTTTGAGATTTACGGTAATGAGTAAGAAAGCAAAGTTTTTGGTCAAATTCGTTATCAGATTGTTATACTCATCCCAGGGAAAGGAAAATATGTATATTATTAATTATAGTCTGGTATTTTTCTTTAAAGAGATTAGCGCTAAAATATGTTTTAAGTGTTATGTGATATTGTACATACCTCACTTCTCATCCGGATGGAAGAGCTCATGCCGGTTCAGCCATTGTGATCAAACAAGCTCTGAAGCATTGTTTACTAGAACCATTTTCAACTAATTATCTTCAGGCTACTACGATTGGGGTGCAGGATCGTGCTGGTGCTGTTACTCTTTCGGCTTGCTATTGTCCTCCTAAACACATAATAAGTAAGGATATGTTTACCGATTACTTTAAAACTCTGGACGACCGTTTTATAGCTGGTGGTGATTGGAATGCGAAACATTCCTACTGGGGTTCACGAACTACTGTAACTCGCGGACGTGAGCTAAAGCTGAGTATTGACAGTAACCATCTGCTTCCATTATCAACAGGAGAGCCTTCATACTGGCCTACGGATTCGCATAAAATTCCAGATTTACTAGATTTCTTTATAACAAAGAATATCTCTCACTTGTATACATCCATTGAATCTAGCTTCGATGGGTCGTCTGACCATTCACCTATTATTCTTACTGTTGGTACAAGAATTCTAACTCGAAATAGTGAATATGAGTCTCTCTCCAACTGTAGAACTGATTGGGATTCCTTCAGGGACAGTCTGGATGGAGCCGTGAATCTCAGTGTTCCCTTAAATGGTGCTGATGACATTGACCAGGCTTGCATATACATTACCAATCTTATCCAAGTCGCAGCGTGGACTAATTCCCCTGAGTTGAAGAACAGGCAACCTGGGGTAATGGTTTCCTCAATTATTAGGGATAAAATCAAAGAAAAACGTAGATTACGAAGACTTTGGCAGCAATATCACCATCCGCTTGACAAAAAGCTAATAAATCATGCATCTAAAGAGCTAAAACAGTTGCTTGTTGAATCCGCTGACGCAACTCTCAAGGATAAGCTGGAACATATGTCACCCTCAGCCCATGGTGAATACTCATTGTGGAGGGCTACAAAAAATTACAAGAAGCCTCAGAAATCTTTTCCTCCTGTCAGAGCAGGAACTTCTTGTTCACGTACTGACTCTGAGAAGGCCGAAGCTTTTGCTGCTCACCTCTCTTCAGTCTTTAGACCCAATGATTCAATTGACGATATAGATCCTGAAATTGCTAATGTCTTAGGTCAAGACCTCCAACTGTGCCTACCAATAAGGCCCATTACACTCTAAGAATTTCGTAGAACAGTAGCTGCGCTGGAGGATAATAAGGCCCCGGGTTTTGACCTGATTACCCCGAAAGTGCTAAAAGAACTTCCCGGGAAGTGTTTTGTGTTCTTGTTACGTCTCTTTAATTTAATACTTAGGCTTTCCTACTTTCCGTCTATATGGAAGGTTTCACAGATAGTCATGATTCACAAACTTGGAAAATCACCCAGTGATACCAGTTCATATCGCCCCATTAGCCTCACTCCTGTGCTGTCGAAAGTGTGGGAAAGATTATTTTTGCCAAGAATCATGCAGAGTCTTGAGGAGTCTCATTTAGTTCCGCACCATCAGTTTGGATTTCGTAGTCACCATTCTACTGTCGAGCAGGCTCACAGGGTTTACCGTACTATAAGACAGGCCTTAGAGAAGAGGGAGTACTGCTCAGCGGCATTTTTGGATGTTCAGCAGGCGTTCGACAGGGTCTGGCACGAGGGTCTGCTGTGAAAGATCAAGAAATTTTTGCCCCACTCGATGTTCCTGGTATTAGACTCTTATCTGTCCGGGAGAGTCTTTCAGGTTAAGCATGGTGAGGCGAGGTCTGCCCTCTATAACTGCTATGCAGGTGTTCCGCAGGGCTCGGTACTGGGCCTAGTGTTGTACAATATATTCACATGTGATATGCCACAGTTACCAGGCATTACTGTAGCGACGTTTGCAGATGATACTGCTTTCCTCTCGTGTAATAATAGTTCAGACGAAGCTAGCAGCAGATTGCAGCGACAATTGGACATTACAAATGCCTGGTTAGTTAAGTGGCGTATAAAAGCCAGTGCATCCAAATCACATCACGTTACCTTTGCTCTACGTAAAGGGATATGTGCCCCAGTTAAGTTTTGGAATGATATTTTGCCTCAGTCCGAATGCGTTAAGTATCTTGGATTCTACTTTGATCGTCGTTTGACTTGGAAAAATCACGTCAATAACAAGAGAGATGTGGTCAACAATCGTTTTAGAAACCTACTTTGGCTCCTAGGTAGAAAATCTGCTCTGTCTCTTAACAACAAACTTTTAGTCTATTGTTTAATCCTCAAACCTATTTGGACCTATGGCATCGAACTTTGTGGCACTGCAAGCAAGTCCACTATACAATGCATGCAGAGGGCCCAAAATAACATTCTACGAGTTATTTTGAATCCTCCATGGTATACTCGCATCTCTGAGATCCATGACTATCTTGACATGCCAACGATCCAAGAGGAAATTGTTCGTCGAAGTAGGAATCACATGAATCGCCTTTCGGGACATCCTAACCGTCTTGCCAGGCTGTTGTTAACGCCATGTTCCGTCAGAAGACTGAAGCGGAAGGACGTTTTGACTGACTAGGAAGCATTGCGGGGCGGTGGCTTCACTATCTTCATAACGCCATTTTTTACTGTATCTAATCTAATTATAATCTGTTGACTGATTGTAGATTAAATGTGCCGTTTGATTTTACATATACTTATTTTATTTTTTAAAAGAGTTGAAGCATGAGCTGAAATGCACTGTGTATTGAAAATACTCCCAACACGGAGGTTGGCGTACGATGCACGTAATGCATTGTGTATTGAAAATAATCCCAATATTACGATGCACGTAATGCATTGTGTATTGAAAATAATCCCAATATTGGGGTTGGTGTTCGAAGCACGCAATGCATTGTGTATTAAAAATAATTCCAATATTGGGGTTAGCATGCGAAGCACGCAATGCATTGTGTATTGAAAATACTTCCAATATGGGGGTTGACGTGTGAAGCACGCAATGCATTTTAACGAAAATACTCCCAAAACGGGAGTTGACGTGCAATGCACTTTGCTTCGGCCCATTCTCATAGTGTTCAGTGTCAAGCTCACATGTGCATCCTTACACGTGTTAAGACCCATACCCCAGTAAAGCCCCCTCCCCTTGAAAAATATGATATGGGCGCCCATGGTTATACTAGAAAGTAGTAGCAAACTACTGTATAGTTTATTTTTAAATAAAATCTTTCTTCAGGCAAAATCATAATATACGTTGATATACAGACCCAATGCAATTTTCACTTTTATACTTTTGTTTAATTTTCCGGTTTGCATAGTTCTCATAATTTAATATCAATTATGACACTGCTTTGGTTTTATATGTAGGCGAACGAAAGTAATGACTTTACAAATTGGCTATAGCTATAGGCTACGTACAAAATAAAAGCCATTGATTCATTTTCTACGAAAGTGTTAAAGTAATGAGTTGTGGGAGTATTTTTCACTTCAAACTATTTACTTTAAGAATCCTAAGTTAGTACAAAATTAATTGCATTACATGTGAAATCTATACCTTTTGAAAATACTCCTAATACGAGGGTTGGCGTGCGAAGCAAGCAATGCTCTGTGTATTGAAAATACTCCCAACACAAGGGGTTGGCGTGCGAAGCACGCAATGCTCTGTATATTAAAAATACTCCCAATAAGTAGGTTGGCGTGCGAAGCAAGCAATGCATTGTGTATTGAAAATACTCCTAATACGGAGGTTGGCGTGCAAAGCACGCAATGCTCTGTGTATTGAAAATACTCCCAATACGGGGGTTGGCGTGCGAAGCACGCAATGCTATATGTATTGAAAATACACCAAAATACGGGTGTTGGCGTGCAATATTTTCAATTCATTGTGTATCGAAAATAATTAAAACTATATAAATGAATTGTAGTCCAGTGCCCATACGCCACGATCTTTCAGTCATTTCGTCATTGAAATAATAAACTATTACTGTAAAAATAATTCCACCTGTCGCAGTAAATACTTTCTTTATGAAAGTTGTATATTTTGAGACGCTTGTCGTTTAAACGATGATTGAAAACGATCGACAGTAAAAATGTATTCCCTTTTATTGCACTTCCAATCGTCACATAATTGAGTTATTAAAGTAACGATTTCAAGAAGGTAGACGCGACTTATCTTAATCGATTCCGTTGTAAGTCGTAAAAACGATATCGATAACCCTATCGAGAGTTTAACGTCGGCACGTTTGTTTAAAAACGGTATTAAAATGTATTTTTACGGCGTTTATTTATATTTTATAGCCCATTTCCCCTGGTAGGTTATGTAGTTTATCATCATCATTTACCGGCTTCCATTTTGTTCGAAATGTTCGTTAGATATTAATAAAATACTTTGCTTTGATCGAACCGACTGTACCAATAAAAAAAACTTGGACTGTATATCTTGCTCTGACCACTCGTGTCACTTGTGTTGGTGGCCTATCGTTTTAAGTTGGAAACACAAAATAAATGGAAACACAAAATAAATGGAAACACAAAAGTAATGGAAACACAAAATAAATGGAAACACAAAATAAATGGAAA
>JAGFPH010021295.1:0-13466 GCA_018207615.1 Philaenus spumarius | reverse complement strand
TTTAGTTTGCTGCTTATGAGAAATGTAATTTTTTTTTTATCAAAGTACTTTTCTAGTCATTTATAATGTACTGTACATTATGTGATAAAATGTTCGCTTACAAATTTCTTTCAAATGACTAAATCAGACTTTGAAGAAACGCTTAACGAACTTTCTCCAATTTTTTTTAGTCCCTCTATCTCTTTTCTGAAGGGAAGTTAGCAGTGATTCTACGGTAGATTGCTAGTAGGTCTAGTTTTTCCCATACGTTTGATGTAGGCCTATTTGTTGTGTTATTAAAATTTGTATTTATTTATACACCGTTATTTATATAAATAATAGGCTACATTGAAATGAACTAAGGCAGATATTATTAAACTTGTGGATTTAATACAAAATTAACAAAAAGAAAATGGACATATTCCAGGTAAAATAACACTCAAACGGCATTAAAACACATAATTTAGCAAATTGTTTAAAAAAATTATCCATGCACCAGATTTTTTGGGTACGACTCATATACTCAACATTATATTCTGCAGTTACGCCCCCCCCCCCCCCCCCTAAACTGTATACGCCCATGTGCAGGGCACACTGTCAGATAAAGGCTACGGTTACACTGGAGCCGAATTTTGCTCGCCAGAGTACGGCCGAACGATTCTGGCGAATTATTCGGACGACGAGCGTGGTTACACTGGCTCCGATTTTTCCTTTCGAACGCCTTCCCTCGTGGTTAAAAGATGTCCGATATTAATATGCTTGAACTTAATTATCTGACTGAAACGCCATTGCTGAGTTATGTTTTGCTTAATAATGAATGACTTCAGTGGGTGAATGAAATATTTTTGGAGAGGGAAGATAGTGGGGAGTTTCATTCATTATTCAGCAGATTATTAGAACAACCCGATAAATTAGAAGAGTGTTTTAGGATGAAACCCGATACTTTTTTCTACATTTTGAACGGGATCAAGCCATTCATCGAAAAACATTCTAATTTCAGTAAATGTTTAACCCCTGAAGAAAGACTTGTAGTGACACTGAGGAATGTAAAATATAGTTTATTATTCACAATACAAATTTATAAAATATTTACAATATTACGAGACGAACACAATTTATTTTTTATTTTAATATTCTACGAGAAATGTTTTTACTGCTTAAATTAATTCTCATTGTTTATAAATTATCTAAGAATATTAATTAAATAAAAGAAATGACCAGAAAACGATAAATTTCAACAATAATTAGCAAAGAACAAAAAAGACTATTACAAATACGACTTGATTACGAATCGGCGGAACTCTGACGAATAAAACAAAATATGTTGGTCGGTGAAACTAGGTCGCCAGAGTTCGGTAGTGTACGGCCGAGTGGGTGGTCCTAGTATAACCACTTCAAACGGAATCGCATTGACCACGTATATTTGTTTTTATGTCCGTTGTCGCCCGTGCACGCCCGAGTCGAAAATCGGCTCCAGTGTAACCGTAGCCTAACGGTCAAGGTGAAACAGATAACGCCGGCGGCGGCGTTTGCAAATCTTAAAAATCAGTGATATTTTAATTTAAAAACGAAAAGTGTTTTTCTTTTCTATTATTATCTATTACAGAATTATAGCTAAATAACTGTAGCATTTTTGCGTGATCAATCTAAGCTACTCTTGCAATCATCTGTAATACTTAAACAAACCCTGTGTAGCTTATAGTTTGGGGACATGTTTACAACTTCAATCGTTATAATATCTTGTGAAGTTGATTTTCTTTAAATATGAGTTACAGAACTAATGTATGCTATAATAAGCGTTATAATATTTGCTTTGGAGTTACAAACTGTGTATAAATACAACCTTTTATCATCAATAATAAATATTTGTTTATACTAATTCGAAGAAGAGATATCTATTCGTTTGGTTATGGAAACATTCGTACATCTTCGTATAACATAATTATAAACATTTTCAATTATTAATTTCTTCACTATAATATTAATATCTTTTAAATCATTTGATCTATCAATATGAAATAGAAAGCAATTAAAAGATAGTATTTTCATCTTTCTTTAAATATATAATAACGTATGTAGATAAAAATGTTTAACAAATAGGCCTACAGTTTTATAATCCTTATTATTGTACACATTTACCGAGTTAAAAATCCTCGTCAGAATAGTGAAATAGGCCTAGATAAGTATAACTTAATGTTGTTTTTAAATAGTTGGTTTTGTAAATAATGTATTTCTGATTAATTAATTTAGGTATTTCTGCATCTAATTAATCAGCCTGTGATGTTTCACGGAGGCTTACTAGTAATATTATATTTGTAAAATATTAAATACAAATGTTAAAGACAAGTTAAATAATAGCCTATCGTAATGAAACGGGTTAAATTCAAATTAGGTCTATAATATAAATTAAATTAGAAACATTGTAAAATGAATAAGGCTTTGAAAAGTTGTTAACTGTGTAAATAATATAATTATATGAGATGATTGCAACACTGGTTATAGCATAAACGGTCAATGGTGGGGAGAGAGCAACCATATTGGTCAGAGGGCGTGGTGGGCTGGTCTAGTAATGGCTGCAGCAGTAGGGGGGAGCACGATGAATCCCCTCGAACATAGCGGGGTCCGAGCAACGTCAGTTGCCGACACGAAAAATTCTGCGCTCCCGATGCTTGTACTTATTTGTATTAGTTAAATGGTTATTTCAGTAGCCCTATATGGAGTATGCCGTGTTAATCCTTTGTTATAATACGATGCTTGTACTTATTTGTATTAGCTAAATGGTTATTTCAGTAGGCCTATATATGGAGTATGCCGTGTTGATCCGTTGTTATATACGATGCTTGTACTTATTTGTATTAGCTAAATGCTTATTTCAGTAGGCCTGGAGTATGCCATGTTGATCCGTTGTTATATACGATGCTTGTGCTTATTTAGATTAGCTAAATGGTTATTTCAGTAGGCCTATATGGAGTATGCCGTGTTGATCCGTTGTTATATACGATGCTTGTGCTTATTTGTATTAGCTAAATGGTTATTTCAGTAGGCCTATATATGGAGTATGCCGTGTTGATCCGTTGTTATAATACGATGCTTGTTTTTAGTTTCGGGACTACTGTGAAGATAAGATAACTAAAAAGTAAATCCAAATCACTACTATAATATCTCAAGATCTTTTTTGAAGTACGAATTGTATAACAACTGTTACTAAAATTTTACTTAATTGGTTTTATTTGAACCAATTTTAATAAAGTAATGCGATTGACCATATTAAGCTGATTATTCTGTAAGTATTTATTAAAATAATATTTAGGTTGTTGGCAATATCATTACAAATATGGCTACAATAGTAGTTGGTGCTTACAATTTTAAGAGACCATCCATTCTGACAGGATTCAGTTTTAGAGGTCTGGTTTGCGACATTGCTTTCAGAACAATAAGATGTTTAATATTATGTAGCCTATAACTAAAGATGTTCTAATGATGTTCTACTCCTGGTGAACCGTGTGCTCCATTGGTCGATGACTTTCCTAACAACAATAAAATTAAGATTTGCAAAGTTTTATATAACTCTTGTTGTTATTAGTTAATAAACCGTCCTAAATATTAGCCTAATTGACACCCGTCACCCTGTATATACTTTCGTGTTATTTTTCTACATCTGTTTCTGTGAATTTGATAAGCGCTATCTATTCTGTGACGCTAATGTTTTTATAAACTAGTCTGTTTAATCTTTAATTACTTTTGTGTAGAATGTTGTGGAACCGCTTGTGTAAAGAGCCGCTTGCATTCTGCGCATATAAACTACCTTCTTTCGGAAACTTAAATGTTTGAAACTCATTTGTTAACTTGTTAGGTCAAAGACATTGTAAAGCCCCTTGCAAAACGACAAGATAATGTTCGCGGGATTTGAGAAAGTAGCATATTATTAAACGCAGATATGTTTACGTTTCGCGAAGATTATTTTCGGTTTTATGATTTTCCTATTGTTTGGCGTAGAATGATGAAATGCTAAATGTTTTATGTAGGTTAATATGTAAATATTAAAACACAATTTTGACTGAACCTGTAAAGAAGTATTCTAACAGTTTATGTAAAGACAAGAGTTATTTATACTAGTGGAGCCGGCAATGCTTTGTTATTGCTTGATTTAATTTTATGGGTGGTTATCCCATTTCATCCCGTTGACTTCAGTAATCGATTAAATCTTTTTGTTTGTAGTGACCATGTATGTTCTAAATAAAATGTAAATTGTGTGCTTAAGTGTGTAAACTTTTTAACACAACTTACGAAATGAGGAAGCACACAATTTACATTTTTAGGTTAGGCCTAACACAAAATTAATTATTAAAGATTATACATTCGAATCAACTGTTTTATCTGTTATTTTATTGTATTGGTTGCTATGTTAATGAATGTAAATACATTCAAGAAACATGTGTTGGTCCATCAGTCTAGGCCTAACCTAAAATTATGTGTTTAATTTTAATTTGATGTATTTATGATGCATTATTATATAAAAATATTAGTTTTCTGCACTTCTTCATCATTTAAACTTTAACTGTGACAAATTTCATACTCCTCCGTCCATATTGCTTTGTAATTTTCGTAAAAAGGGGTACAAAGTTTTTGCTTCAAGTATTAATATATAGATGATAATATGTAAACACAGTGTATGTCTTGCCAAATGAGTAAATTCCCTTCCTACTCGTTATTCCGCTGTAGCAAGTGACTGTAACCCATTTTGTTTTTTTTTAATTCAATGAAATTTATAAAACTAAATTTTGAAACTATTTAGTACGTTCGCTAAATAAAGTTTCGTTTCCTTAGTTAATTTAGAAAATGTTGTGTTGACCAAATTAATATTTTATGAACAAACATTATTAAAAGTACAGTTTATATTTTGGTAGATGCAGTATTTAAAATATCTCTATCTCTTTTGATTGTTGCTTAGTAAAACCAACTTTCTTGTTTACAAATTTGATTTAGAAAAGTCTAGTCAATTTAAAAAGACAAAAAAGACGGGGGAGTAGTGTAGTGAACGTAAGCCGAATTCCACTAACTAGGTTCGAATCTATGCAACTGTGTTGGAGCACACAGAAAAGATCGTATATATGTAGATACTGTAGTTCAGTGTAATATTAAATAGTTTTACTAAAGAATAAACAGATACCACTATAATTTCATTCTGCGTTATACTTAGGCCTAACTACAATTTTATTGATACGTGTTTCCACTTTAGCACTAAGGACGAAGGAGAAGGGAGTCGTCTATTTTCTGTATAGTAGTCGGTCGCTATGTGTCTCAAGTAGCATAGTTTATTTTCAATCTTTTAGCGATTATAGTATTCTAGCTGAATACCCGTGCTTTGCTACAGGGAATTTGTTTTTTTCATCACTATGTTGCATAATTGTAATATTTTTCTCTCATTTCCTTTCATCTATTATTTCACGAAAGTGAATTATTACACGTATTTTCAATTAGTTTTGTATCTACTACCAATGAATACAGAAACTATAGTTTCTGTATTCATTGATATTACTAACCGTCAATCGTCTTCGTCATGTTATTGTGTGCTGAATATATTAAACCAATTAAAAATCAAAAATTCAGAGTGAAGAGCGTCTTTTTTTCAACCGCTAAATCTACAGACTGGTAAATCACGGTCTTAGCTGGATGTTCCCAAATCACCCAGATACGTCTTTAATATATATTTTATATATATATATATCTAGTAAAAAATAAATTTTCAAAATTTCAGCTTTCTAGCTTAAAGGAAAGTACACAAATTAATATTTATTGTTTTAGGGGTTGTTACTACATTTTCCCCCCTTAACAGAACGTGACAAAATGTGAAATTGGTTTATTTTTCAATGTTTCCTGTAAGAAATAAATTTACAAAATTTCAGCTCTCTAGTTTTAAGGAAAGTATAAAAATGTATAGAATATTTATTGTTTTTAGAGCTTGTTTTCACTTTTTCAGCCCTAGCAGCACGTAACGAAATGTAAAACTGGATTACTTTTTTATATCCATCGTGTAAGAATAAATGTAAAAAATTTTACTTTCTAACTTTGATTAAAGTATAACAAACAATATTTATTGTTTTGGGGGTGGTTTCAACCCTTAAAAACCAAATATTTTAAAATCCTTTATTAAAAATAAAAATTCTTTCTTATTTTAGACCTTTAGCGCCTATGAACAATATGTGTACCAAATTTCACGTTCCTAGGTGGTATTTAGTTAATATTTATAGTTTTAGGGGTTGTTACTACATTTACAGCCCTTAACAGAACGTGATAAAATGTAAAATTTATTTTTTATTGTATCTTGTAAGAAATGTTTTTTACAAAATATCAGCTCTCTTGCTTTGACAAAAGTATAAAATTGTATATTTTTTGTTTTTAGGGGTTGTTATCACAGTTTCACCCCTAGCAGCACATAAAGAAATGTAAAACTGGATTACTTTTTATGTGTAGGCCTCTATCTAGTAAAAATAAATGTACAAAATTTCAGCTTTCTAGCTTTAAGGAAAGTATAATAAACAACCCTTCAAGGCCAAATATTTTAAAAGACTTTCTTAGTGCGCTTCTAGCTCCTATGACAAATACGTGTACCAAGTTTCGCGTTCCTAGGTGGTATGGTTTTTGAGGTATATAACAAAATTTTTTGTTGTTTTATTGATTGTTCAAACCTTAATACCAAATATTTCAAAATCCTTTCTTAGTGCGCCTCTAGATCCTGAGGCGTGTACCAAATATCATGATCCTGGGTGGTATGTATGGTTTTTGAGATACTGTGATCAGTGAGTGAGTGAGTGAGTGAGTGGGTTTTCGATTTTATGTATATAGAATGGCAGCGTTAAAACTTTTCTTATTCCCACTCGACATCTGTGTAGAATGTCTGTAGTAAACTTAGATGACATCGCTAACCAATGCGGCCATCGGTATAGTAGGTCGATAATATATATGCATTTCTGTGTAAGAAAACTATTATGTATTTAACTGTGATATGTCAACTGAAATTGATTTAAAGTTAACCAATTCCTGACTCATGGCATTAAAATGCAATAAGTGAATAATTGTAATTAAAGTTTTAATAATTTTTACAAATTATACTCGTTCTATTCATTCTATTTTATATTTTGAATAGCCAAACCTAAATAAATCATCCAATCCACACAAAGCGATAATAGTTGCCTTTCCATGTTCCCAAGGTCTAATTCGAGTGTTTGACCTTAAATTTGTTTACAAGCAATGGGAGTGAGTCAGGGGAATTCTTCTGAATTGGCTGAGTAGGTCACAGCTTCGACAAAGAAAATCCAATCCGACTAAGTTACGGCACTTCCTTTTTAATTACGGCAGAAAAAGAACAATTTATTAATTATTTAACAGATTTGATAATTATGTATGACTTTTTAATTGTTACTAATTAATAACAATACTATCCGGTACTTCCTCTTTTCATTTTTCATTGTACAGTACTTAATAAATAATAATGACCTTAATAATAAATAAATGCTGGTTTATAATCACAGATTTCCTAGTGAAATTACATAGTTGTATTGTTGCGGGTCGTGAAAAGTGTTTAGATTTATGTGAAATGTTCCTATATTGTTCTATCTGTATTAAATCTTGCATTAAAATTTTCTATTTTACTGATACACAAAACAAAAGTAAAACAATAAAAACTCAGCGAACACTATTATTTACGGTAAGGATGGAAAGCGGAATATGTTTTCAGCACAATACTGTTAAATTAAAGAAGAATATGTTTAGGTCATACAAATAATAATTTTTTTTTAAAGAAGACAATTGCTATTTTAGTTAAGTTATATTGAAGTAAAATCGGAAAATAAACCAACTAATTTGAGTTAGCTGGTAGATTATTGCATCTTCAAGATATGCAGAAGCAAATTTTCAAAAAATAGAGGTTGAAATACAGCAATAGAACATTATATTTACACATGCGAATCCTTTTAAAATATATATGTTACTTAGAATATCTTGTAAATAGACTGTCAGGAAATTGTAAATCTGATACATAGACCTTATTAGAAGGGTAACCAGTGTAAAATAGCTCCTGCTCTGTCCCCATTTTAGTAAAACTGTTTGACGTCACTCGACAGACCAAATAAAATATGATATGATCGGGTAAGTGGGATTTTAGTGAAATTGTATTGCTTTCTCTTTAATTGGGGTTGTTTTAAGCGAAGAACACTTATCCTCTTGGCATTCATTTTGTGAGAGAATTAGATAAAAACTATTTGTTTGATTTTTGCCAAAACATTTAACAGATTATGAATACATTTAAGGTTATACGACAATTTTCATATCGGTTTAAAAATTATTATCTTGTATTTATCTCAATTATATAAAAATCCCTCCATTCACGAAAAAACTCTGGACCTACATGCTTCAAGATCTAGGACACCGCTATCCCCAACCAACTACCTCGATCCAAATATATCTGTCCTAATCGATAGTCATTCCCGTAAAAATATCATAGTATACAATAATCTGCTTGCATTTGCTCCGCCACGAGTCGTTAAGGGGGTTGGGGAACGAGGCGTGCATGGACGAAGCCCGCTTTATGTTTAAAAAAAACCGATGGTTTTATACGTTTTTGCAGTTTTTAAATTAAAAAAGAATGGGGAATGTGACGTTTACCTTAGGATAGCAGTCAGTTTGACCAGAGTCAAAATTGAAACCAGTGGCGCAAGTTTGGCGACTTGTGCCCCACGCTACAATTACCTTAACATGGTCAGTTTTGTTTTAGCTTTTTTAATTTAATAAATGTGCACCAGATTACATTTTTTAAATTTAGATATTGCTTCTTTTTTTTAATTTTACGTCTTTTGGCTAAACAATATTATTTTGTATACATATAGGCTAAGTTGAATGGATGGGAAGTGAGAAACATTCATAAAGAAGTTTTTCAATAACAACTGTTAGATATAAACTGCGATGTAAAATCACAAAAGTTGATAAATCGTAATATATTTATGTATACAATAACTTCAAAGGGTAAAGTAACCAATATTATTTAATTAATCAATAAAAGGCTGAAAATAAATTCCCTTCACTCTGACTTATTTTATCCTAAAAGTTGTTGTAATAAGGCTGTTTGTATGCGCAGAATGTTGTTTGTGCTGTTGAGCCAGAATGCGAATAAAACCAGCAATTCCACAAAGTAGTTTATTACTTCAATAACAAGAACAACATCTAATTCCAGGAATGCTGAGTAACTTACTAAATTACGCGTATGTTCAAATTGAAAAGTCATATGATTCAATTCTTCAAAGAGATGGTAGTGGAATTTTCAGCTAGTATTCAAAAAGCGTATTAGCTGTTCTACAATACTGTATATCTGATCAGTCTGTGAAATAATTGTAAACTTATCGCTAACAAATATAGTTTTTAGTAGGTAGACTTAAATGAAAGAGATAGGCATAGGCACTATTTGAAGGGTTGAAAGTAATGGGCGGGGTTTCAAACGGGTAACTTAAGAAGGTTTAGTATCAAATAGTGATGTATGTAATTACTTTGTAAATAAACGGTACCAGGAACTAGCACATACTTTCTCACAAACATATTTAAATTATTAAACAGATTCACTGTGACTTCCTAATTGTAGGTGGGATAGGAGAGGTGATTTATTAAAGTAGGAGATTAACTAATAAATATTATTATTATTATCTAGAGAGAAAACTATTCTATCGATTTCGAACAACTTTGCACCAAACACGTCAATTAGGCCTGTATAGATGCACGAAAAATCTTTTTGGACAATTTTGAAAAACAACCTCCTTTATGGCCAAAGAAACTCCCAAACATCAGTTATTATTATTATTATTATTAGCTAAAAAACAATTTTTAGAAAGATGCTTTTTTTTTGCATATTAAAGGCTACAAATAAGCAAAATTTTTATCAAAATCTTTAGAGCCGTTCTTTTATAAAAATATAATAACTGATGTTTTGGGGTTTTTTTGCCAAAGACGGGGTTGTTTTTCAAAAATTGTCAAAACCGTTTTTCGTGCATCTATATAGGCCTACTTGACATGTCTGGTGCAAATTTGTTTGAAATCGATGGAATAGTTTTCGCTATAGCTTTGTATACGTACAGACATACATACAGACATACAGACAGACATTTTGTAAAAACCACTTTTTTGGTCGCAGGGGGTCCCAAAACGGATATTTACACAAAAATCTCGACATCGATTTTTTTTGCGATCACTAAACTTTCTCTGTACCATAGTATAGTGAGAAAGTAAAATCTAAGTTATAGTTTATTAAAATTCTATGAATTATATATTCTTATATTTAAAACGGTGGATTTATTTGTTAGCAAGATTATTACATCAGTATTTGTACATACTACTGTTGAAGACTAACTACCTTCGGTCAGTCCCCATGACATGTTACGTACATCACACATTTCAAATATTTACATAGAAAATAAACTTTAGACAAATATGGGTCTGCATAAAACAAACTTTAACTCATCCGTCTCTATATTAAATCTGCGTCCTAAGTGAGTTTAAATCGGGGGTGTTCTGGACCTCAAAAATAATTTATGTATAATTAGTTGTATGCTGAGCAGTGTCTACAGAGTGTACAACAATATGTACCTGGCTAAAACATGTATACCCACCTTAAACTGAACTAATAATTTAATAAGTAAAAATCACAAACTCCCCTTAGTTTTCACTTTGTCCACCATTTAAATTTGTTTAAAGAACATTGAGTTGAGATATGCAAATACAGTACATACATTCTCTAAAAATAAAAATATGGTATAAGCACTTATAAATGTTAACCTTGAATATAACCGAAACCATTAATTTTACAAAAGGTATTCATCGTTAACGAAAGAAACTCTTTGGTGTGGAATAAAAATAATCAGATTATAGACCAAAATGTAAAAAAGGAAAACTTTTGCAATTTCAAAAAGGTAAGCATCTATATATCTATTTCAGTAAGCCCAAATTTTACAATGAAATTGTGAGCGAATGAAAGGTGGTAGAAAGCTGGAAGAGGTTTCATTTTAAAGGTCTGTTCACGAAATTTTTGGGGAAAATATTAATTTTTCTTAATTGTGTCCCAAAAATTTGTTAGGAATAAAATAATTCCCATTTAAATAGCGTGGGAATATATAGGTGGAAATCAGGTGATTTTAATGTTAAAAACAGGTGATTGGAAAATTCAGCTATCTTAACAACACCTGAATGTGCAGTTTTGTGATGTGTTTTGTTATTGTAGCTGTGTTTTTGTTTCAAAGTGAGAATTGATATATGTTTCTAGAATATATGGACTATATATAGGGGCTATTGCCCCTACAAGATACTAGTTTTGAATGTGATTTACCATATTCTTTTTTTAGTTGAGGATGGAGGTACAAACAAGACTACCAAACAATTTTATGACATCTCAATCCAATATTGAGAATAAAACTGTATTTAAAAATTAAAAAATGCAAAACAAAAGTAAAACGATGGAAAAATTGCACGATTTTAAATTGGACTGTTTTAGTTTACTTTGGTGAGTATATTCTGAAATTGAGTATTCAAGTTAGTGTTATGTTACATTATGCACTACCCTACTTGGTAATACATACTTAGTTTTGTATGTACTTTTTAGAATGTTTACGTCCCAATTAACGCATGGACAATTTGTTCGTCAATGCTGGTCCACTAATTATTTGTGTTTTCTAATTTTTCAGTTAGATCTTTCCAGTGCTCAGTGCACCGAATTCAAAGCAATAATACAGACTTTATTTAATGAAGTAAATGTAATGTAAGTAAATGTAAGTAAATTTAATGTAAACAGTAATTTATCAGTAAATGGGAACGTTTAGTTTTTGAAGTGAAAACTTCTAATGGCGCGTTAGACACTTTTTCAGATGGGTAAAAATCTCTGATCTCGCGTGATCGTCAGATATTATTCGTCCTCGCCTCTGTGTTTACAAAAGAGAGATAGCACTAAATAACTCAGTTCTAACACAGTCAACGGTAGCATAGTGGTCAGTTTCTCCGCCTGTCACGCGGGAGACCGGGGTTCGATTCCCCGCCGGGGAGGAATATTTTATTAGAAAAAAAAACTCATTTCAACTCCAGAAATAGGTAAGATAGTTCAAGTTTGATATAAGCGATGTGTATGTGGTTTACAAGAGTACCAAGCACCACGATTTTATTTTAATAATTTTCAAAATGGCGGCAGTTACAAATGTTTAAAGTGGAATATCTTGAAAACCGTTAACATAACAAAAAGTGTACAAGAGACAACACATTTTGTTTTTAACGCCAGACAAAATGGCTTTTTTCGTTTATTATCCTAAAACCAACATTTTTTGAATTAACTAACCTAATGTTGTAACTTATGTTAAATTTGAGTACTTGGTGATACCTCTAAAATGGACATAGATAAATTAGCTACCTTGGTTGATTTTTTATGATAATGAATGTAAATGCATTAAAGAAACGCGTGTTGTTTCAGTAAATGCCTAACCAAAATTATATTTTTTAATTTATTATTTGACTATAGACAATCATTTTTATGTTATTTTTTGATTTTATTTTAAATGGGCCAAGGTAAAACTAATTCTCAAATTTCAGATTAAACCAATAAAACCAACGATTTATATTCATGACAGTATTCACTTCTGATGGCAGTCCCACGACTGCTTTCTTTTTTTTTAATATGAGGTTGGATATTTTACATATAATTACTAGGATGAACCATCATTTTAAAAACAATTTTGTGTTACTACTTAAATTCACATTCAAGTTATAAAATCATATAATTGCCATTTTTAGAACGAACTTGTATTTATTCAAGAAAAACTTGATTAGGTCTAAAGTAAATGTGAAGAAATGTAATTTAATTCATCATAATATAAAAGAGAACTGAGAATTTTAAGTTAGGTAAATAAAGACTACAGACGTTGGGTTAAATTGAATCGACACCTGGAAATTTGAAAGAATTTGAGACTATAGAACCAAGATCAACAGCTATCCAAGGTTGTCCTCTAAATAATTGAGTAGTGTATACGGCCAGGGCAAAGCGCAAGTTTCTTCCCTTTGTAGGAAAACGACAATAGAATTTTCTTATATAAGTGTTTTCTTATGTATATACAAAATGGATAACCATAATCTTGCGCTAGTATGTGCTTCCTGAAACAGTACTAAAGCTGCCGTAATAATATACATTTTCTGTATAAGTAAACCTAACGAAATTACGAATATTTCAATTTTGCTATCATAAAGTTGTATAAAATCAGTTTGAAGTATAAGAATTTTTAATCGGGTAAAGAAAAATCAAACGCATTTAAACATAGTTTTTAAAATCTGCAAATCACCAATTTGTATGTAATACGTTCAACTTATCAAAAAATATTGTTTACTTATAAAATCGAACAAATAATCTAGCAGTAATGCGAAATTATTTTCTGAATTAGTAAGTACAAGTCAGAAAGTCTACATTCAAAGAT
>JAGFPH010021294.1:2075-13467 GCA_018207615.1 Philaenus spumarius | reverse complement strand
CCGGTAGATTTGAACCCCCAAGGTAATAATTCACCAGCCGCCACTGACTATAGTTTTACTTAATTAAGACAATATACCACCATAGCTCTAAAAGTACAAAACAAAATCAAACTTATCAAAAATGGTTCAACACATTCACTATTCAATAACAATTAAAAATCAAAACGTAGCACACAGAAAATTTGTATAGGTTAGCTAAACCATTGAAGGAAATTTATGAAAGCCTAGTGTCTCTTCTTTGAATAAATGAGTTTTTTTTTTAAATAAAATGGATTTTAGTTTTAATCACTTTACGGTTTTGTGTATTAAGAAAAAACCTAACAGGTCAGAAGCAGTTTGTGCTATAGGTTCACCGGTTCCGTCAGCTCCCGAGCAAATTATTTCAAAAGCAGAGTTACAAGGCTCGACTCTAGAAGTGTCGTTTACAGCGGCCTGTTCAACTCAAAGAATGAGCCTCCTGACCTGGGCGCAGGGGTACAGGGAAGCGGAGGGGAATCGCCGGTATAACATTGCTTGTCACTGCAATGTAGAAACAGCAACTCCCGATCCGAAAAAAAATAACCGAACGAACCTAAGTGAACGAGCCTTGGCGCTACAGTTCACAGCTGTTGTACGTACACCAAATCGGTTTGAATCCCCAAGCTAATAATTCACCGTCCACCGCTGTAACAAGATCATTCTTTTGCCAGCCTCTCACAGTTGAATTTCTCCGAAACAGATTAAGGGTATCAAACTTAATCCGTCGTAGTAAATAAGTAGGCTAACCAAAATATATTTCAATAATCATAACCTTAAACATATTGTACTATTAATTATGTGGCTATTTTAATCCATTGTCATGTGAGGTACCATTCAAACAGGATTTATTTAAGAATAAAAACATTCCGAAAATTGAGTGATAAATATTTTTTAAATATATTTTGGAAAACCTAATCTCTGTTAATTTCTGAAAGTTTTAAACTTGTTTTAAAATTTGTATAATTCATAAATTATACTGATTTAAATAAAAACCCGAACCACAAAACAAGGAACAAAAACAATAACTAAACAACTAAATTGTAAGTTATGTTTAATCCGTTACCCATATGTACATTTCGATGACATGGTCATCATCCTCTGAGGGTTTAACACTACTAAAGTATACCCCCCCCCCCCCATACTTTTTTATTTGTTTATTCATAAATTATGTTCACATAACATTGATATTCAATAGTTCATGATTTAAATGTACAATTGTATGTGCTTGTATGTTTCGTTCAGCAAATCCAGAGTTCTTCCCCCCTTTGACTCCAGAAAGTCTTTTAAGTAGGTACACTAGTTTCTGCTGTGACCTTTGCGGTTTTCATATTTACAATCTAGTAGTAATTTTGACAATTTCAGCTACTTTTGAACAAACCCTGTATAAAATGTCTTTACCATTAGGTTTTGCAATTGGGATAGAAAAAAAATTAAAGTTATTTTCAGGTATAGTATTAATTTTGTATTTTCCACTTCTTTAATAAATAATGTGTTATATTGGACAGTAAAAAAATCAAATTTGTTTAGTAATAAAATTGTAGTATTTAGCAATTATATTTTACCAAAATCACGAAACTAAAATTATATTTTATGTTTGAAAAATATACAAACAGTTTTATTAAACACAGAAATGTTTTATTTGAAGTTACAATGTTTTATTGAAACCTACATTTTATTTGAAGCTACAATGTTTTATTTGAACCTACAATTTCTTATTTGAAACTCCAATGTTTTATTTGAAGCTATACAATGTTTTATTTGAAGCTGCAATGTTTTATTTCAAGCTAAAATGTTTTATTTAAACCTACATTTTATTTAAAGCTACAATTTCTTATTTGAAACTCATGTTTTATTTGAACCTACAATTTCTTATTTGAAACTCATGTTTTATTTGAAACTATACAATGTTTTATTAAAAAGTGAAAATGTTTCATTTGAAGCTACAAATTTTTTTTAATATATAATGTTTTATTTGAAACTACAATTTTTATCTCAAGCTATTTTTTTTTTTTTTTTTTTTAATATGTAATGTTTTATTTGAATCTACAATGTTTTATTTAAAGTGAAAATGTTTTATTTGAAGCTACAATGTTTTATTTGAATATACAATGTTTTATTTGAATCTACAATTAATTCTGTGCTTATGAAATTCCAGGGAAAAATATTTATTACAAAACTCTGAGTGTTAGTTTTCCGTTTATATTTCAATCTTCAACTTACTTGGGATTGCACTCGCAGTATCTGCTCGCAAATTTCTCCATGAGCCTGTCTATCTTCTGTGCTTCTCCAGGCAGCCTGAAGCCTTCCAAGAAACATCTTAAAGCTGAAACCAGATCACGTCCGGAAAACTGCATTTGATCCACGTACGAATACATAGTCTACAACGTACAACGCATTGTCAATAAAATATTTACTAAATAAAAACGTTTAATCCAAAAAATAATATACACATTGTAAAATGAAAACGTTTAGTCCAAAAAATATTATACACACTGTAAAATGAAAAACTATAAACGAAACTCGAATGTTGAAAAACATAAGGTCAAATAAAGTAAACCTAGTTGAGATGATTTGGACCTTTTGATGAGATCGTAAAGACTTGTTAAGTTGAGGAGAGATATGAAGGCTAAGTGGTAAAACAATAAGTGTAGAAGAATGGTAGAAGAGGGGCAATATTTACTCTTATTTTCCATGTGGCAAAGATAATACCTTAAAGAAGAAACACTAAAATAAGTTAATTCAAATTTAAAAAATGATATTAAAAAGAAACTGTGCCATGCTTACAAATTTGTTTTTGTTGGATACAAAGGCCTAACAGCAGAGATAAAGTCGTACATTTCTTAAGTTAACATAATGTGTTCCTTCGCACCTTCTAGTACAAACACACATTTCTTTCTACAACTTCCTATGAACACGTCTGGTGCCGCGTTTACATGACTGCGGTAAACTGTCCTCACAGACTATGTTTTAGAAATTTAACAGTCGAATACCATATCGCTTTAACCCTACCGATAGATAATTCTTTTAACTACATGTGCTGCAATCTATTAGCTTTAAAATGAACTATTTGCACTATTGTTAGGAGGCTGCTGACAGCAGAAAATAGAAAGAATAAAACTATGTTGACAGCTTTCATGATCACTAGAAGTTGTCAAAATATTAGCAATCACAGTCGTGTGCGGGATTTTACTTTTCGGCATGTGGAGAAAGCAAAGAATCAGGTGATGAATGTTAAAGCGAATATTCTAGTGATATTTTGATATTCAATTCCATCATCCATGGTGGGTTTCACCATGCTTTGGTATTTGCCACATACAATTATGATTTTAGAATGGATTACAGTGAACAATTTTTTGCTTGTAAATATGTTGTTAGTGAAATAAAAAATAATGTGACAAAGTATTTTTTTTAATAATAATGTGATTAAAAAAAAAATAAAAATATAAAATTTTAAAACGGTACAAATTTTAAT
Organism: Philaenus spumarius; assembly: GCA_018207615.1. Lineage (NCBI taxonomy): Eukaryota > Metazoa > Arthropoda > Insecta > Hemiptera > Aphrophoridae > Philaenus > Philaenus spumarius. The sequence goes on along the minus strand of JAGFPH010021294.1, from coordinate 9,977 downwards.
TAATAAAAACCACATTTATTTCTAGAGATTGTGAAGTAATAAGTAGGGACCTGTAAAAATCGCATTTTGCGATAAGTGCGATTTTTTTGCGAAATCCCAGGTTTAATTGCGAAAAACGCGAAATCCACGATTTTTTGCGAAAAAGACGATTTTTTGCGAAAAAGACGATTTTTTGCAAAATCAGTGATTTATTATTACTAAAATCGTAAATATAGATCATTTCCAAAATGGCGTAAATACTAACAGTAGCTTATTTCGTTATTATATAGTTTTATTAATGCAATTTTTCATAAAAGAATACAATTTAAGACAGAGGTTATGCTTAGTAGGCCTACTATATTTCGTTTCTGTATACAAAGTTTTAAGACAATATTTTAACGGATCGGACTGACATGTAAATAGTTTTTTGATTGCATGATAATTGATTGTTTACAGATCGCAATCGACTTTAAACATCCTGACAACAATTAATTTTCATATTGGATTCAAAGCTTTTCTTGTCTCGCAGACAGTAAAAAAAGTCCCGACGGCCAAGCATCATTCGTTTCATTTTTAGTGAGCAGTGAGCTATGATTTCGAATTCCGTTTATTTACAATTAGACGTTAATTTTATGAAGTTATAGTAGAGTGTCGATTTTCAGAACTAATTAGGACTGAGGGACTTCTGACTATCAATTTGTTCGGATAATTAAATTCACTTGCTAATGTTCTAATGACTGGCAGCGTCCGGTCCGGCTGACGTAACAGCAGCCGCTGTTCCGTTGAACGCATACACTCCCTGAAATCTACAACTCGTTCTACAACTACAACTACTGGACTATGACTATGCGAGACGCGAGACGTCTGTGTTTTACCTAAATGAGTACTTTTTGGACATTGTTCTATTTTTCAAAAAGGCAGAAAACATTGAAGGAAACAGCAATGCCGGCATCCTTTACCTGAGCGAATTGTCAGATAAACAAATCAATTGTTTAAGAGCTGAGATTCTGTTTGTGACTGAAAATGCCAGGGTAATGTCCAGCCTTTTAACATTTTTAGAAGGCATGTCGTACCCAACCGCTGACAGTTTGTACCCAAGATTAAAATAGTCTACAGCTTCAATTCCAGGCCATTGTTGATTTTTTTGGTCTAAATACAAGTAACCTAGTGAAAACTTTCATTGAGACCGAGAAAGCTCATTTAAAAGACAAATTCCGTTTGACTGCATTGAAAGCCAAGGAAAAAATGCAGAATTTAAAATTGAAAGATAAGAATAAACTATTTCAGACGTTTTTCATACAAACCTGGAAAGTCAGGGAAAATTTTGGTAATGTTTTAGTTTGTGTAAATTTTGTGTTTTAATTATTTTATTTTAGGTTTTAGTTCCTATATGAGGTTCTTCAAATTTCAATTTATTTTCATACTTTTAAATACCTTGCAAGAATGCAACTTGCATTCAAGTTGATTTTAGTTTTTAGTTCCTCGGTGCAATTATTTCCTTTGAAGCACATTTCATGAAGTAGTAATTTGAAGCATACATTAATACTTTATTAATTTAGTCTTTCAGATATTGAGTGAAGTTAGTCAGAATTTTCTTTATTGTATTTATATTATTTTGTATTTATTGACCTGTATTTTATAGCATGAACTTTACATAATACTTTTATGTATATATATATGTTTTTTAAACTCTCTAAATTCTTAGTTTTCTAACTAAGTTAATTGTTGAATTTTCTGTGGGATGATTTAAAAAAAACTTTTAGTTTGTAATTAAGCTTTTTATATTAATTATGAATGAGTACAAAATGCAGAAGAATAAATGCTATTTTTACCAAAATAGATGCTATTTTCCCAGAAAATAAATGCTATTTTTCCAAAAAATAAATGCTATTTTTCCAAAAAATAAATGCTATTTTTTCCTGTCCCTAGTAATAAGTCAACAGACAATTACCATACAAAGTTGATTGACATAAATCAAGCTTGATAAAATAACCTAGTCTGAGTGTGAATGGGATGTACAGTAAGTATGATAGTACCAAAAGGTTAAAATTCCAAATAAATCAACTCCCATAAAAGCGAGTGTACCTCTGTACATAAAATGTACGTGAGTAACAATATATAGTAGAGTTCCGCTATTCCAAAAATCCGCGTATTCGAAAATCCGAAAATACCGATTTTTTGAAACATAAACACAAGAGATATTAAAATGTGTTTGTGATAAACGTTCATTTATTGTTATACAAATAAGTTAAATAGAGACATACAGAGAGCCTAAGCTTGATGAATACGCCTGAAACCAAATTTTAATGAAAGCGGGTTTTGTTGCCTTCACGTTTCCCATCCGTTTTGCGGGAAGGAAGCTATAAAACGGATACCGGGTCATTCAGAAAGATGGAAGGATTAGATACAACAGTTAGGTACTAATAGTGTTGTTGCCACCTGCCAGTTGCGTTTATCCGTTTTTCTCCTCCGTTTTCTTTACCTAGAACGAATTTTATTTCGTTCTTGATCTTTTTTCAAAACATTGCGGAAATAAAAGACTGCGGGATGACAAAACGGACAGTTTGAACAGACTATCCCTTCCCTTCCGTTAGAAGAAAACAGAATCGTAACGCAACGGAAGGAAAAGAAACAGATGGTGTAAACCTACACTAAGGCGAGGTCAAGAGCATTTGCCGTGTCTACGTGGGTTATGAGTTCAGTTTGAGCTTTCACCTTCTCCTCGCTTTCCTCCGAGACGATCAACGCTGTATAGAACTGACTCTAGCAGATGTCCCCGCACTTAATTTAGGTCGATAATATTCATAAAATCCGCGTATTCCGAATTCCCGCTAAACCAGTGTTAAGTCGGAAAAGTGGGACTCTACTGTAGTATAATATAATAGCTCATTCATCAGTCATCTTTAATACTTAAGGGTCGGCTCTAGCTGTCGGCCATGTTGGCTGACATTCCATAAGACCAATGTTAAATTAAAATCCAAATTTTTCCTTTATATTTGATCGGAAAATTATAAACGAAATGTCATTTTAAAGCTATGGTCAATATGCATGCAAATGGCTTTTTAAAAATTAAGAAAAATATTTTGTTTAATATTTATTAACAATTTAAAAAATTAATTATTAATTATAGCGAAAAATTACCAAGCCATTCGGATGAAGAATTTTGTCCCCAAGAGTTTGGTATTTAAAAAAAAAACAATATTTGAATAATTGCGGGTTTTAAATGGAATTAGGATGAGCAATGCCCGCGTAACCTACCGCCGCTATAGGGAGTCGCAGGTTGCTTTCTGTTTTACTAGAGCCGACCCTTAAACAAAACCTAGTATTTTACATCGGGGTTATGCTTACAACTTCATTCAATCAATAATACAGGGTTTTTACAAACTCCCTGAAAAAATTTTGTGTATTTGTTCCTTAGGTCAAGACAATCAAAAAACGTCATATAAATATGGGTCAGAAATGCCTAGTTTTCTGTCTGTAAGTCTGTTTGTGTTTTTTACAAATTATTTTATAACTTGAGTACTATTTTAGATAGAAACTTCAAATTTGGCACGAACGTGTACCTTGGTAGGTCAAACAAGTGAATAAACAGTTTCAAGATGGCGGCCCTTTAAATCTTTGATGTTAAATTTCATGAAAACCGTAATTTTTATAAAAAAATGTTACCATTAATAAAAAATGTAGAATTTTAAGACGAACAAAACCATACTTTATTTGCTACAATCGGATAATAAATAACTGAGTAATGAGACATTTACCTAATTATGTAACAACTGTACACGGCAAATTGTTGTTAAGTGCAAATTTTGTGTGATATTTATCTCAGTAAACGTAGGCTATAACATATTATAAGATTTGCTTTGAGGTTATAACATAAATATAAATACAACCTTATATAATCAATATATTCATTTATACAAATTTAAAAAAGAGGTACCCATTTGTTTAACTTCGGAAACATTTGTACATCTCTGTAAAACATACAAACATATTCGATCATTAATTTCTTCATTATAATTTTAATAACTTCTAAATCATTCGATATATCAATATGAAATACAAAAAAATAAATAGATAATAATTGTATATTTATTTTGATATATAATACTGTAATGTATATAAATACTGTTCTAAACGTACAGAACAGTCTCGCAATGTGCGGTAATGGTGTTGGCTGGAATAACCGAAATAGATCTACCGGCCTGGTAAAGGAGTGAGGCTTTTGACGAGAAGAGAGCCAGAGAGGCGATGATGGATCAGATAAAATGAAATACAATACTGAGACTTTTAAGGAAGTGGCAAGAAAGATGGGATGAAGATGTATGTGGTCGCTGGACATACAGGCTAATTCCTAATATCGAGAAATTTTATTTCATTTCATTTTATTTACTAAGCTGTTGACAAAATTTCAATTGTATAGCCATGGTCAAAGTATTTAAAAAACGTACATTAAAATTTGAATAATAAAAATCACCATACATCTAATTACACAAAATTACTCAACAATCACTCATAAAAGGTAAATCATAATGGTAGATAGTAATAAAACTGAGAACTTATGTTAACTTATGTTAGCTTATATGGATAGAACAAAACACGTATGCCAGTCAGCTATACACTAAATGTCAGAAAACACAACTACAATAATTAAAGAAACAAAACAAGCAATAAATAGAATCCACAATACAATAAAATACACTGGCAATACCCCAACAATTCAAAACAACCAATAAGGATCTGGGCACAGCTTTCCCAGACTCATTCCTCTATTGCATAAAACTCACCCACGGAGTAATAGCCACCTCTCACCAACAAATCCTTCAGGTGCTTTTTAAAAGTTAAGTTGTTATTTATTTTCTTAATAGACTCTGGGAGCCTATTAAATAAAGCTATTCCAGCTTGAGCAGGTAGTTTTTTATGAAGATTTAGTCTGTGTTTTACCAATCTTAAGTCACTCCCCTTTCTGGTGAAATAAGTGTGGTAGTCGCTATTTTGTGCTGTACAGCACTTAAACCGACAAAACAGTATTACAAATGGATAAACAGGTGACATGGTGAGACAAGCTATCACCTGACACAGGTATTGACAGGACATGGAAGCTTTGGTACCTTCATAGTTTTCGACAATCAGAAGGGACTTTCTCCCTGGTTTGCGAGGCGGAAGAAGATAATACAGAAGCAAGCTTTCACTCCAGTAGATGGAAGAGAGGGAAGCTCTGGAAACCCAGCTTGGGGCACCGACCACCCCGGAAACTCTGATTGACATATTAGAAGAGGAAAAGTGGAAGGTGTTTGAGACTTTATCCACCGAGCAATGAGAAGGAGAGAAGAACAGCTAAGATGAGCGATAACACCCTTGAGCTCTGGTGAAGTTTTGCCGCAAGGTGATTCCGTCGATAGTCGTTAATGTCAGAGAATAGGGTGTTTTTTTTAGTGACACATCAGCATAGGCTATCCCCACATAACCCTGCTGTGCGTAACTCGCGAGAAAAATTTTAAAAAAAACTTGCTTATATAAAAAAATTTAACAATTAGGTGTACAGTTTTATAAAATCATATCTATATATCTTTCTACATACTTACCGAGTTAAATATCCCCATGACAAGCTTTCACAGGCTTATTAGTACACGATAAAACAGACAAGTTAATCTAAAACGTGGTTAATTTCAACTTACTCTTACATAATTATGTTTCATTTTAAAATTACCTCTTTACTAAAGTCATCATTTTCACCCAGAAAGTCTCCAATACCAGTTTTATCGAGCCTGTCGTCTAAATGCAGCCATTCGGCAATCTCCGCAGCAGTTGTTCCCAGCAATCCTTGCTCTTGTAGGAAGGCAATTCCCTTCTTTGGTTTTCGGTTAAACCTATCATTTACAAAATGTTTAACCACAATAAAAGAGTACTTCAATTTTTTGAAATATAAATTTTTCAATAAATTACATTATTATCTTATTAACCAGTATATACTGTTTTTTATAATTTTTTGTTTTTGTTTTTTTTTTTTATACGTAGATACGTAGGATGTTTAGACTTTCCAGATAGATTAGGCTTGGGATGACAAATAACTCAGATTTAAGTCACTTTCACAACATTCCACTCACATATAAATTACCACTCACATATTAGTCGAATTTGTGCAAAACAGAAAAACTGGTTCAAGTCTGTTCTATTCTATTCAACTAAAAGGCAATTTAACCCAAAATTATGAGTCGCATAAGCTAAATTGTAGGGATGTGTCGATACCAGATTTTTCGATTCTCGATACCGATATCTGTAACACTAACAGCCATGTCACATAGAAAATATACGATAAGAAATTAATCAGCAGTTTCCTATAGTGTCTAAAAGCACAGAGGTTTGGTCTAAATAAATAAATGACGCAATACTTAAATAATATTAACCATTTATAATTTTTATATATATATTTCTTAATGACGCAAAATAATTACAATAGAATCATTTTTTTTTAATAAATAAATAATAAAATATAAAAGCAGACTGTAAAAGTAGGTAATATAAAAGCAGACTTAAAGAATATATTAAAATATGAACGTATGTAAAATGTGAAAATTATATAAGAGATTTTGTTTCAATGAGTAGTGCGTTTGAGGTGAACAATAAAGCAACAGTTAAAATTATAAACAGTTCAATAATAAAAAATAATAACAAACATAACACAATTCGACATGTATCGAGATCTCAGTATAATAAGAAACTTCACATACAATGATCATGGAAGCAATTCAAAGAGAGAGAGAGAGCATCAAGTTGCCTACGTGACAAAACGCAGGTATCAAGCAATGGGTAACGCGACAGAACGTTCTCGAAGCAAGAGATTCTAACAAGATGGCGTAGCTATTGATGTGCGTTGCATAAGGCCGGCGAGGAATATTACAAAAAAATGTAGTTTTTGTTTTGAAATGGTGACAAGTTTAGTCACAAACTAAAGAACATATACTTTTGAGTTGGTGTTATCATAAAAATTCGAATTGATCATGTAAATTGAGTGTTTTTCGACATATAACTGTTCCATGTGCTTTGGCGGGACTAGTGTGAGATAGGCTTCAGAACATATCGAGTGAATTGTGTTAAAGACGAAAAATCCTAGGTAAATAATAGTGCGTCAAGACACAGTAAGTAATAATGGCCATAGGACACGTTTTTTTTTTTTAGTCTGCAAGTATAAAAGTTTTGATTAATTTAAAAAGTAACTTCTCTTAATTTCTGTTGCGTCAATTTTTTACTTTTTGAGAGATAGGGTTGACAAAAGTTTCATGTAATTGTAAATAGTTCTTTGATTTGTTTGTATATTTGTACCATTATGTTGATATCTTTTTATTGTTGTGAACATTCACTTTTAAGTATGTTTGAGTAAACAAAGGTTTTTGCCACAATGTCTTGAATTTCTTTATACAGCCACGAACATCCATTTAGCTTGTACTTTGATAGCCAGGTTTCCACCCCTGAGGAAATCAAATTAATTAATAAATATTTTTCAGTAATTAACAATTATGAATAGATATATGCCAACGGAGCATAAGTAGGGTTATATGTGGATTACTACAAATATTACGATTATTATTTTTTATTAGTATTGTGGGAGTTAAGTGAAGGTGATTTTTAAGGTTTTGAAAGTAAGGTGAGTTAAGTTAAGGTGAAGCACATGATATTATTCTACGTTGAAGTTGGGAGAGAGATGTTGTGGAGAGTTTAGGTAAATGATGATTTTATTGTTGAAGTAAGGCAATAGGCCTAGGAGGTATATAAATGATTTAAAGTGTTACATGAGCGACGACTTTTGGTTTTAAGGTGAATAAGTGAAGGAGATGGAGGAGAGATATTAATAATTATTAGATAATCCACATATAACGTTTTATTTTTGATTTAAAACATAATTTTTTTTATTTTTTGAATTTTTTA
>JAGFPH010021293.1:0-13467 GCA_018207615.1 Philaenus spumarius | reverse complement strand
TTAATAACGATAATTGTTATTGTTTTTAAACTAAAGGTTTTGGAAAGTTATATAAAGATTGACATATATTTTCGTGATTTCTTTCATTCATTGTGTTTAGTGAAATTATTGTTGATATTTGTTGGTGGATTAAGTGATTTGTTTCTTTTATTTTGTGTTAAAATTTTTTAAACTAACCTAAATAGTAGTTAGTCACAGTATGTTTACTTTTTACTTATTCTGGCCGATAACAGTATGATTATATTTCGTTATTATCACATTATATAATTAAAATTTTAAAAAGTAACCTACATATAGTATTTAGTCACAGTATGTTTACTTTTTGCTTACTCTGGCCGATAACAGTATGATTATATTTCGTTATTATCACATTATATAATTAAAATTTAAAAAATCCTAAAAAGTTCTAACCTATAGTATTTAGTCACAGTATGTTTACTTTGTAGAGTTGGCTAAACTGTTCGTTTCTACACAAAAAAGGACAAGACAAATCCGGCAACGCTGAGAAAAACATGTCGGCTCTTTACAATGTAAATTCCCATAAGGAACATTTGATTTGAAAGTTTTTAATATTGTATGTATTGACGATGGTTAAATATTGCTTTCCCGGTATCAGGGAAGTGTATAAATACTATATTTATAAAGAATAAGTTAAGGTTTGTGTATTTATAGTAGTTTCAATTGACAAGCTAAAGTAAACAAATACCATTTCTATGATCTTAGTTTTTGGAGATCGACCGTGTTACTAGTATATATTATTTATCCTTTTATGTTAAATAACGCCCATCTCTAATGGTCTGTCAATTTATTATAGCTTATGTAGTATACATAAATCAATCACTATCAATACATATTGGCTTTTACAACAATGAACGACTAAACAACTACTAGCAATAAGAAGAGAATAAATATCTAACCGAACCTGTCAGAATGTTTAAAGATAAATCATTCTGAAATAAATGATTATCGTAGTAAAAGTTTGATTCATTTATATGAAGAGATAACTATTACCTACCAAATCTACAGAACATTTAGTATTAGTGCCATGCTAAATTTGGTCCTAGTAATTAATAGTGTCTATAAAATATTGAGTAGGCCTACATTAATGTTTCCTACTAACTAGTCACAATACTTAATAAAGTACAACTTAATAAGTACAAGTAAATAATGCAAAAAATTAGCTGAATTTCTAGATGCTCAATTAGGAACTTTTAATATTTAATTTGGTATATATATCATCTCTGACAAAAATAATGAGATATTAAGAAAGCAATTTTGGTAACTGTGATGCTATTACATTAATAGAGAATAGAGATATCCTCGAGTATGAAAGTTATTTGTAGGGAAGACTATTTTTCAGTGTTTAATATTGTTTTCTAATGCAATAATTTGTGCTGTGGATTGAAAAGTGTACGAGGTCTGTCTAAAAAGTTCGGTGGATGGTATGATAAAAACATAAAATCAGAATGTACTTTAGAAATACCTTTATTGGCCTTCAAAATACTCTCCACCAGACACAACTCACTTCTGACAACATTCGTGTAGTGCCTCAAAACTGTTGGAGATGTCTTCATATAGAATCGTTTTCAGAATTGCAGTCACTTGGTTTTGAATCTCTTGAATGTCCCCAACCATGATCCCTTAAAAGCCTTTTTAAGACGTGGCAATAAAAAGAATCAGCAGGCGCCAGATCTGGAGAGTACGGTGGGTGTTAAAAAACTGTCACGCCAGGCTAAGTCAAAAATTGGCGTACAGTGATGCTGGTATGTCATGGTGAATTGTCGTGCAGTAACATCCAATTTCCGGTCTGGAACATTTGTGGCCTAACACGCCGGATGCGTTGCACAAATGTTTGAGAACCTCCAAGTAAAATGCGGCATTCACAGTTTGGCCAGCAGAAACAAATTCCTTATGGATGATTCCTTTTTTGTCAAAAAATGTGATCAGCAATTCACTTTCAATTTTTCCACGCGACTTTTTGTTTGTCGCGGAGGAAGAAGGTGATCGCAATTTTATTGTCTTTTCATTTCGGGGTCGTACTGGTAACATTAGGTCTCGTCTCCTGTGACAATGGAACCGAGAAAAGTCAGATCCCGGTCACACATATCGATGAAATCGCCACTGGCCTCAAAACGTCTTGCTTTTTGATCATCTGTTAGGATGTGCGACACAAATCATGAACAAATCTTGTGTTTGCTCAATTCTTCATGAACGATGGCCTTCACTGTGTCTTTGCTACGTTGCTAATACCCACTTCTTCTGCTATTAATCACAGAGTCAATCGCCGATCCTTTATTAGCATCACTCGCACACGTTCAGTGTTTTCCTGTGTCCTGCTAGTGGATGGTCGTTTAAACGGGGTTTGTCCTCAACCGATTCTTTGCCAGAGCAAAAGCGAGCAAACCAATCGTACATACATTTCCTACTCGCAACATCCGCCCGTACATTTGCACCAACATCATGAGTTTCTGTCGCCGTTTTTCCTAATTTGAAGCAGAACTTAATGTTGTGTCATTGCTCCATTGCTGTAAAAGTACTTCAGTAGAAGCCTCGCGCAATTCCCGACAGATGGCAGGTCCAGATGTTCATGCCTGCATACGCATGCACGCGTGCTGTTTCAAGCGTGAATACTGATATATTAGGCCATTCACTGAACTTTTTAGACAGACCTTGTGTAATAAATGTAAATAATATTAATTACTGAGTACAGGCCTGTATTTTGCAATATAGTGTCTGATGCATCAATATAATCCAGAGCATTGGTTTTACTAAATACACTGAATACAAAGCAAATTGTTTATACAATTTGGTATACAGTAGAATCCTGCTATACTGAACTAATTGGGACCGAACACTGTTCGGTTTAGCGGGAATTCGGAATAATCGGATTTATTAATAATATCAACGTATTGACTTGTTAAGGTGTAAATTAAGTGCGGGAACGTCTGCTAGTGTCAGTTCTATACAGTATTGATCGGATCGGAGGAAAGTGAGGAGGAGGTGAACGCTCAAACTGGACTCATATCACACGTAGACGCTGCAAATGCTCTTGACCTCGCCTTATTGTAAGTTTACACCATCCGTTGCGTTACGATTCCGCTTAAAAAATGGAAGGGATGGGATAGGATGTTCGCACTGTCCGTTTCGTCATCCCGCAGTATGTCCGTTATTACCGCATCGTCTTGAGAAAAGATAAAAAAAAAAAAATTCTTTCGAGATAACAAAAACGGAGAAGAAAAACTTATTAAAGCAACTGGCAGGTGGCAACAACACTACTAGTGCCTAACTGTTATGTCTAATCCTTCCTTCTTTCTGAACGACCCGGTATCCGTTTCACCGCAAAACGGATGGTAAACGGAAAGGAAACAAACCCAGCTTTCATCCCAATATGGTTTCAGGCGTTTTCAAGCTTAGGCTCTATGTATACTCTATTTAACTTATTTAAATAACAATAAATGTATATTTTTCATGAACATATTTTGATTTCTCCTGTTTTTGTGTTTAAAAAATCTGTAGTTTTTCAAAACTCTGTTCAGAATAGGCGGATTTTCGGAATAGCGGGGTTCGCAATAGTGAGACTCTACTGTACATATACATTTTGACTTAAAATACTCTAAGGATATTGAAGTTTATCTTTCAAAATCTTAGATTTAACTAAACAAAAATGATTTCAAAATTACATTGGTTTAACCTACAAATTATAAATGGACTACGTGATGTGATTTTGTTTCAGTGTTTTTCCAATGCTGCAGAAATGGGTTCACACAGAAATGATCACTCTTATCAATTTGTGGTAAGTAGGCCTAAGCCTAATCGTATTGTATTATTCCTTAATGTCTTTTCTATAATAACATTTTAATTGGCGATAGGTTTGTAACTTTCTGAACTCTCTTTACATTTTTAATTAAAGCAAGGGTTACATAAATTTGTTTAGCAGTTTTGCATGCATTTATCAATTAATTGCTTCAGGTTGAAGTTTATATTAAATCATTCATGGTGAGTAAGAGTTGAACAATTGATTTTCCAGCACTCAATTTTATTTTTATTTGAATTTTTATGCACCATCTGGCAGGAACAAATGTAATTTCTATTTTTGTTATAGGGTATTTGTTACATGCATGGTACTTTGGGCAATGGTTTAACTGTAAAGTAAGATGATATCAAATATCTTTAAACTAATTTTAATTATCGAAAAATACCTCCCCCCCCACCGAGTCTAAGTACCCTTGATGGGCTGCTCCTCTGGGCATCTAGTCTATACAAAGAATTAGTTGGATTATTTAAAAAGAAAAATATTTAAATATAGTAATAAACAAATTTAAAACTGTTAATTTTATATACCTAACAACCAGTACATAAAACTACAAAGTAGTCGGACAACAACTTTGAACAAACCTAACTCACAAGCCAAAGGAAAATTATAAACTAAAATTCGGCACTATACTCATGAAAATAAGAACATCTGCTTTTTATACCCAAATTTGTTGTAAAATTTATTGAAAGCAATAACATTTTAAACATTGCAACAATGACGGTTTATGTTTTTAGGAATCATAAATTCACATTTATAGTTATACTTCCTGGACAATATAAAAATATATTGATGATGAAAATTTTCATCTCATACTTTCTATATATATGTTTTAATGGTTTTAAGACTAAAAGTACTAATGCCGTCTGAAATATATTTGTTTTCTTACTGGACAAACATCCATGTTCTTCCAGTATCAAACTGAGAACCTTGATCTTCCGAGTCATATACGCTAATCCTTCAGCCATCAAGACGTATTTATTAAAGAACCACTTCATGTAAGGAGGGACAATAAATTTATTCATAAAGTTGACTTATTGTCAATCTTATAAAGGCTTTAAGTAATTTAACTGTGATTTTACTTTTAATTATTTTAGTAAGCGTTTAATGCAAATACAAATTATTGTCTTGTTACAGGATTCCGTTGCTTTAGATGTATTCCGTGATCGTTCTGGATGGTCTGCGAGAGAAGAACTCAATCTCCTCAATGCTATTGAACATTACAGTTTTGGAAATTGGAAAGATATCGCCCAACATATTGGAACAAGAAATCCAGATGGTAAGTGTGTAGGAAACTAAATATTATTCTTTTTATTAGGTGTTTTTTATTGGTTACACCAACATCTTTTATCCTCTTCTCTCTACTCAATGTAGAACTCAGTAGTTTTTATAATGATTATATATATAATAATTTATAGTTCGAAACATTCTTTAATTTCCTAACATTGTATAAATTTGGACATATTTTAAAATGTTTTCTTGTATTGTTGATAACTCAAAAGTTTAGGATAGTTGATTTTCGCAAATATTTCATTTACTAAATTTAATTAATTTTTTGTATGATAATTTTAAGTAAATATTTCTCTGGTAGCCCCTAAGAACCTAAATCAAATCTTAGGACTTTAACCCTAGATTACTTATGTGTCGTCAAAATGTTGATGCGCAATTTGCAAAATCGCAGTTTTTGACAAAAAAAGGTGCGTGTTCTCAACCCCCATCCCAGTACCTTCCCCACTCCAACTCCAGATATCAGTTGCACAGTTTCGCTGTTACAAGTAGCTCGCATCCTAGTTTTCTTGAGCTCGCGTAGTCAGTTTGACGAAGCATAAGTGACAGTGTATCCAAACTCAATACATCAATCCCATAGAGAAAAAAAACTTAAATTTTACTAAAAAAATTTATTACAACTCATGTACTTACCATAAGTATGTGTTAAAAAAATTATAGCACTTAAATAATAATATGATAGGATACAATTACAATTTTTAAAAATAATTACAAAATTATTTTAGTACCAATACAGTAAAAGAAATAAACATTTGTTAGTAGTCAAATTTACGATAAATAAGTAATCCCGTGACAAACTTTTTATTTACATAAGTAATCTAGGGTTAATGGGGACAAAATAAAAAAATACGTATTGTGAAATCGCCTTTACCAGACACTCCCCGAAGTATGGACAACTCTAATGAGAAGATATTTTTTGGGGTTAGAACTTTTCAATATTTATTTACAGGGAATTTACTTTTATTAAACTAACATGTATAGTAAAAACGTCCATTTTAAGACGTTTTTCTTAGCTCTTCTATGTAGACGAACAACACATATGCAGTAAATTGTAGCTGTTCTATTTATTGAAACTGACAAATTTATTGGTCATAAAAACTAATACACCACAGAACAACATGCAAGAAGCCCAACTCAATAATAAATTTTATTGTCAGTTAATAGCAGCTAGTTGCTACAGCTTAATTGAAGCAAATAGATGAATTAAAAACGGATGCACCGTGTTTAAGTGTAGTTTCATCTACAGATTCCTAATTACTTTGTTTTTTTTTGTTTGTTAATTTGGCAATATCAAACGACGACTGCAACATATCAAATTGGTTTAGAGGTTAAAAAATATGTTAAAAAATAAGGTCATGTGTAACCTTTTCCTTGTTGGTTAAAACTTGTAACAGTAGTTATAATAAAAAATGAGGATAAGTGTAAATTGTGACACTTACAGTCCATGTAACAGAGATATATATAAATTTAGCAAGTAAATTCCCATAACGACTAAAACATAGAAGGATGGTCTGGTAGATAAAGAGACGCAATATTCAATAATAAATATTTATAATTCATATATACATATATAAATTCATTTAAGACGCAAAATAGTTAAAACATAATGATTCAGATAAACATAAAATAAAAAATAAGCAGACTGTATAATAAAGAATAGAAAGCAGACTTAAAAACATTAATGAGTAAAAGTATATAATGTATATAAAGTGTAGAAGAGTTCATAAAACTAAAAACAGTGGTGCGGTTGAAGAGAACAATTAAAAAGGTAAAATAAATGGTCACATAACGAACAATTTTAATAATTAAAAATAATAAAGTTGAAGAAAACCATATGTAAAAAACAAATTATAACATAAACGTCTATATCAGTGCACAGTGTGAGCTCAAACTTGATCTGGTCGATGGTGAAACTTTGGTTGATTAAAAAGGCCATGTACCACAAGAGTAAGGAGAAATATGGAGTTGAGTTAAGTTGGTTGGCGTGCCTTGGGAGAGAAATTCCTACGAAAAGGTGGTTTTGTAGTACAGAATAGAAGAAATGGACGTTTCAATATAAACTATTGATGGTGTAGCGTTAGTGTACGCTTAGGCATCAAGCGGTTACTCGAGTGGTTGCCGAGTAAATTGAACTTGTGCAAATGTGACCACGCAGGTACGTTTTTAGTGCGTCGAAGATATTTAATGTGAGGAAATATCCAAAGTTATCTTATAAATCCTAGGTACAAACATTGGTTTGAACAATTTCGTGAGTATAAATGGCCATATAATATAATATTTTCAGTCTGCATTTAAAATTTTTAAACTTTTTTTACATATAATCACATTTGACTTGGAATTGCGTCTTAGCCTATTCAACATAATTGTAACTTATATCTTATGTAAATTATTGATAGTTTGTTATATTTTATTTTCATGATAATGATTAATTTGTCTCTGTATAATTATTTGATTAATATGAGTGAGTAAAGAGCATAGTTGTTTCGCCATGATGTCTTAGATTCCTTACATCAGCCATGATCCCTATCTAGTGTGTACTTTCGCAGTCAAGAACGCATAACCTGAGAAATTAAGAGTAATAAAGAATTTTTGTAAGTAATGATATGCATAGTAAAGTCAAGAAAGCATAGAGATATGTTATATGTGGAATATTAAGTTTTTTTTAAGAGTTAAAGTAAAGGAGGTTTTTTAAGGTGAAATGTGGATTTGTAAGTTGAAGCTAAGGTGAGTTATATGGTGAATAATATTTGTAGTGGAGGTTAAAGAGAGAGAAGTATTTTTTGTAGTTGAAGTTGAATAATAAGCGAAGAGTATTAAAGGTAATTAAGAGTAATGAAGTGTAGGTGAGCGATAATCCACATATAATGTTTTTTATTAGTTTGAACATTTTTTTTATCTTTCAAGTTTTTCGACGACCACATTTTTTTAACACTTTAATCAATCTTATTTTATTTTTGTAACGCTTAACGTTACAAAATATGACCATAAGAAAACAAATTTATGATTTGAATTACATTATTTGTAGTTAAAATAGATTAAAAAATAAAGTTTATCTTTACTTTTAAAATTACTTTTGTTAACAAGGTCTTCACTGGTTTTATTACAACATTTTTCATGACATGAGACACATGACTGCCTTGTTCAAGGCTCTGGAAGGATCTGATGCTTTCTTTCCTTCTAGAAGCAAACATGGCAGATCTTTCAATTCCTTCTAGGTACACTAATAAACACTGCACAATTTTAGCAAGCAGCCTGACATTGCGTAACAAAATATATGTAGCAATAACGCTAACATTTTAGAAAGTAATTGCATTTTCCATCATGGAGTTCCATCAAGAACCAATAGTATTTACATTAAATTGAACTAACATAAACTTTAACAATAACATACTGTTGATTCACCACAGGACTTAGTCAACACTTATACTATTTAGATTTAGCCTACTGATAAAATAACACAAACTATATTACTCATAATAAACAAACAACTTGAATTATAAGTACTTAGATGAAATAAATTATTGTCTTTAATGAAATTTTCAAATCGGATGTAATATTTGATAAATTTAAGAACCTAGCTAGATAATATCTGGTGAAAAATAAAAGTTGGCTATGGTTTTTTCAAACACCTATGTACATCAAAATCTAAGCCACATTACTTTATAGAAAAGTCATTGTTTGGCACATTTCTGATTTTAATAAAATAAGAAGATGACCCGAAGCAACATGCCATATTGAAAGTATAAAATGTATTCTTATTATATATTATTTTAAATTTAAAATGCCACACGTTGTGGAGCCAAATTATAAAACAAGTTCTGTTTTTATTTAAAAATAGCCAGACGTTGGGCCGTCAAATTTATAATATGATCTTTTTATTTGAAAAAGCCACACGTTGGGCCGTCAAATTTATAATACTAGTATATATATTTTAATACTTTACTTTTCCTTTTAAAAAAAGGGCCCCACTAGTTGGGCTTCAAAATTATAATACAATCTTAATGAGTTTTACTATTCTATTTGTTCCAAACTTCTACAATGACTCACTCTTTATGGTTAACAAATTTGTACTTTATTAAATTGAAATTACTTTCTCTTTACACAATTATTTTTAAATTTACTAGAGCACTGAAACAATATTATTTTCTTTGATGTATGGGCTTAATATACTAATGACTGTACAAATTTTAATTGATATTCTCTCTCTCTCTCTCGGGTTAAAGAGTACCTGGCTAGTTAAATATGCAATCACTTAATATTACACTTAAAACTACTACAAAGAAATATTACAAACTAAATTATTATTATTAAAAAAATGTTCACTATTATATATATATGGCCAAATCGAAGTTAAATGAAATGTTCTCAAGTCTATTAATTTAGAAGATCAAATTTCTGGTACTTTGTTATATGGGTTGGTAAAATTGGTAGAATATTACCTAGGCTGCAGATTCTATTATGTGCTGATGCAAACAGGTTTACTTATTATAGCTCTGATATTTAATTTTAGTTTTCTTCTATTCAGTGTTTAAAGTCTTTAAGTCAATTCAATTCTTCTTATAAATTTAGTTTAATTTACTGCTCATCAAAATGCAACTGTGTTATATGGGTATTCAGAAAGGACTGTAAAAAGCAAGCCTATAAATTTAAACAATTACCGCTTCAAGAATCGATACGGCCATTTATAGTTTAACTCCATAACTTCTGTTAGCAGTGTTCATTTGCTTAGCGTGTATGTAGTCACGTTTTATTAAATATAACGAACTTTACAACTACCGTTATATTTTATGTCCTTGGTATCACTTTTTTAATTGTATTAAATGTTTATTTCACTTTGAATTGTTAATAAAGTCCAAAATATCCATTTTATATTTTCACATAACAGTATCGTATTGTATTTCTCACAGCTGTTTTTGAATCCTGCTCCTTTTCATTGGTCACAGTTTAGACAACATTGGCATCACCTTTGCCGTGAATCGAGTTTGTTTTACTTACGCGACTGTATTTTAGGTTATTGAAACACACTAACTTTTTTTTTTAGAATTTTACAAGTAACTTAATCATTTATAATTCAAATTATACACAATGCTTCTACTTAATTTATAATTTCATTCACACTAAAACTAACTTAATCTATATCGGTTAAATACAATGATTTTGTTCTTACTTGCCTTTGTTTTATTTAGGCTAATTTTAATGATTAAAATTTGATTTATTTATGCTATACGGTAAGTTTAATTTAATTTAGCTTAAGCTTGTTATCATTTGTGTATTTACTGTGGTTTAATTTACTCATTTAAAATCCCGAAGTTACTTTATAAAGATATTAATTTTGACTGCTCTAGGCTAGGCTATATAAGTTAGGTTGGTAGGTTCATACTGAATCTTACATTTCATTGTATTTTTATTTGTTAACCAGGACTCTTTAACTTTGAAATTATTTAGATATATACAAAATGTTACAACTGCCCCGTAAAATTTTAATTTTTTAAGGAAACCTTGTTTTCTTAAATAAATTATTAAATTTTCTACCAGTAACATTTTGTTATTTTTACTGGTGAACTTGTAAACTTTATAACATAATATACAACACAAAATATTTAGTAACAAAACAAAAACATAGTAACATTTAAATTCAATAATTAAATAACATCTTATAATCTATATACAATATTTCATAACTATTTTACATATTAGGAACAATCTGGAATATTTGTTTATTTATTTTATTTAAATCTCCTACGGTAATCTCCCCTTACTGACTCTATGCCCTCTTTTAAAATTTCAAAACTTTCTACTCCTCTAGTCCCTCCTTCTCATAATATCTTTTCAAACTTGTAATATGAAACATTCCTTTTATTTTTGTAGGCCTGTCGATATGGGTCAGTATGTATGTTGTTTTACCC
Source organism: Philaenus spumarius (assembly GCA_018207615.1). Lineage (NCBI taxonomy): Eukaryota > Metazoa > Arthropoda > Insecta > Hemiptera > Aphrophoridae > Philaenus > Philaenus spumarius. The sequence goes on along the minus strand of JAGFPH010021293.1, from coordinate 2,463 downwards.
ATCTTCTTTGAAATTATGTATGGCCCTGTATAGATCATAAACAACTTTGCCATCTCTCCTTTAATTTGGTGTGAATATCCGCTCTCTTTTAACAAAACCTTATCTCCTATCTCAAACTCCACTAATTTATGTCTGTCATTATGTCTCTTGTTTCTGATTACTCCTTTCTTTCTAATTCTTTGTGCTGCCAATTCAATTTTTATCTCCAAGTTTTCTTCACTATTTTCAAAATGTTCTAAATTTAAAATGTCATGCCAAAATCTGGGTGTCTTCCTATTTAATTGTAGCTCATTCGGGGTATACCCTGTGGTTTCATGAGGTATTTCATTTAAATATTCTACTATTAGGGGTACGAACTTACTCCAAGTCCTGTGGTTCTTATGGCAGTACGTCCTAAGACATCGTCCAATTTCCTTGTGTACACGTTCCACCATGTTGCTATTAGGTCTTCTTATAGGTGAAAATATAGGTGTTATGTTTTTGCTATTTAACCCTAGAACTGGCATGGTTAAAGCTCAAATTGAAAAGCCCGTTTATAGCGCTTTGCAAGCATATTTTTAAAAATTCGCCAAAAATAGTAAATGAACCCCAATCCAAAAGTGTTCCATAGCTTTTTTGTAGAAGAAACTTCAAAAAATTTAAATATGCCACTAAAAATTAGTTTCTTTTGAAATTGTAAAAGTTGTTAGCTTAGAAAGCGAAAAATGTTCAGAAACGGAAGGAAAAAAAAGAACTTTATGCCTACATAAAAAATAGTAAAACATTTTTGTAATTTTTTTCAAAATACACAAAAGTTTTATAATTTAGTTCTAAATAGAAATATGTAAAAATATATTTCAATTTCACAAATTTTAGTTCAAAATAACATTTTGAACGTTTTTACTACATAACCTGCAAATCTTGACTAATTTCAAGTGACTAGCCTATGCCAAGATATTTTTTACCAAACAATGTTTTTTTTATACCAAAAATTCGAGAATGAAATGTAGAATCGAATAGCATTCTACCCAGTTTCAAATAACTTTACATTTTGTAATGAAAATTCAAAAACCTCAAATCGGCAATTTAAAAAAAAACTCATTTCTATAGCCTATGTTATTTATAAACTTACCGTTTTATTACAACACCGTTATAAGCCTAATTTCACTCAAACACAATCTACACTTATTTATTTATAACTAAAACACAATATAACACTATTTTATAAACTGTAATAACCATAAAATAACACAAAACAAATGTCAACAAATGAAGTCAACTAGACGGCTGGCGTTCGATGAATTGTGTTCATTTCTAAAGCTTTGTTATACCAACCTATGAGATCTAAATGTATAGAATTTTACATAGATAAAAACTGTGAAGATTTCTGTTTATAACCATATATTGTACATTTTAGGTATATATCGAATAAGACTGTAAGAATCGATTCTAAACAGGCTTGCGTATTGGCCAAATATATATGACCAATTACAAGCTTTTACCGTATATCCTATAGAACAGCTGTTTTCAGAGTAACATGTGATTTGAAGACACAGTTTGAAACAGAATCGTCTGCTAAATTCAATGCTGTAATGATCTTCTTCATAAATAACTTCTGTGAGGAATTACAGACCGTTGAAAATGAGACAAAGTCTTGACAGTATACGGCGTTCATTGACGCGTGAATCATAGGTGATTTAGGTACTACAATTTTGAAACAGTGATTACGTATGTAAATATGTGTTCTACAAAAAAGTTGTAAATACAAAAATTATAGTTTAATTCATTACCTTTCCAACGGTACCGGTTTTATTACGATTAAATCATTTTAAGTGGATATAATGATCGATTGTGCAAATTCTCGCAATTGTTCGAGCGGGTTGCGTTGCCCCTGAGAGACTGCAGTCAAAACTGCAGTCTGCCACTTTGAGGGTTAAATTGCTCAGCCATCTCTGATTCGTGAATTGCGTCCCATGATCAGACTGTACTCTATTTACATTTCCATATTTAATTAGATATTCTTCTAAACTCTTTATTGCACCCATGGTTGTTGCTTTTCTTAGTGGATAAGCTTGTACGAACTTCGAAAAGGTGTCCATAATTACAAAAAGGTATTTATTTCCTCCTGTACCAGTTGGTAGCGGTCCATAAAAATCAACAGATATTTGATCATTTGGTCTGTCTGTCCTCACACTTTTCATCTCTCCAAAATTTGTTTGGTTGGTAGTTTTACATTTCTGGCATAACTCACATACTCTAATTATGGATTTAATTTGTTTATTCATTTTTCTAAAAGTGAAACTTTCCCTTAAAATTTGTGTACATTTTGCTATGCCACAATGCATATAATATTCATGGCATGCTGTTATTAACTTGTTCACCAAATTGCGTGGTATTACAATCTTCCAATTTTGTTTTTCCTTTCTAAATAATATTCCTTCTTCTAATTTGTACAGATTTTCATAATTTTGAATGTTATCCATG
>JAGFPH010021292.1:0-13467 GCA_018207615.1 Philaenus spumarius | reverse complement strand
CTGTTGCATTAACCTTCAACTCATGAACGTAATTTTTACAAAGTCCCGGCAATTCAGAAAAAACTGTATGATATTTTTCTATAAATTTTTGCAGTAGGCCTTCTTGTTGTTCCGTTAGTATAGTACCATGACTATACTCCTTTGTCAAAGTTATCTTATTACATTTCTTCATTGGAACCGCTACATGCCCTTTTGCTCGGGTTAACGCCTCCCCACCTTGTCTAAGTCCACACAGCTGATTTTCTATTAGGCCTACTTTCACTTTGTACCTAACGTGTTTCCTACTTAACCTTGTCTTATTTACATCAGAAGTAGCAGTGTTTTTAAATCTAACTTTCGATATTTTTCCACGCATATTTAACAGTGGATTTAGGTTACGTGTCTCTGCTCCTCCTACAGATATTAATTCTTTATGTGCTGGATTATTGTTTTTATATTTTTTATTATTCTTATTACTCATCGAGTGGTCGGAAAAATTGCAGTGTAGTGTAGTGCTTGACTTCCCCTTATTTGGATTACAACGTTTACTAGAATATTCACAGTTATGGATACATTGATTGCGCCGCGACGCTTTGTTGGTAATTGGAATCTTTTCACCTACATACCTAACATTAATTGGAACATTAATCCTTTTTAATGCCCTATTACGCGGAATCTTGTCCGTGGCTTCTTTTGATAGCATCTTCGGTACGATATTTTGTTTGGCTTTCTGCCCCTTCCTACGTTGAACTGACACCTCCCTCGATATCATTTTATTCAACCCGTCTTCGATTTGTATCCTAACCTTTTTTGCTTTCCTAGCTGTTGTCTCCGGCTTCCTGTCTTGACTCCTGCCGCACTTCCCTTCCATTACATCATTAATGCCTGTCTCACCTACTTCCGGTCCATTAACGATTTCAGCTTTGTTTACTAACTCGTTCATACTACTTTGATTAATATTTACTTTATTTGTTTTGAGTTTAGTATTCGTTGCCTCGATTTCGTCGGATTTAATTACCTCCGATTTAATTAAATTGCTTTTTTTATTGTTTTTATAGTATCGGGAATTAATATTAAAACATTTTCCTTTTAACCATGTTATTGCAACTTTTTTATCAATAAACGGGATTTTAATATTCTCCTGACCTATTTTGAACATTGCAAATTTTTCTTGCATGTTTATTTTTGACTGTAAACTATATAAAAGGTCACATCCCATAATTATCCTAGATTTTAGACCTTTTACTACCAAAAATTGTAAATCTACGCTTTTGTCAACCAGTTTAACTTCGATTAGGACTTGCTTGCTGATTTTTTGCACCTTCCCTTTTAATGCACCAATTATTTCCAAACACGCTACCGGTAATTCTAAGATTTTGACATCTTCCGCCTTCAATTGCTCGAGGTAATCTTGCTGGATAACGCTTACTTCGGCTCCGGTGTCAATTTCCATGTAACTAGCATTCGTTCCAAGTTCTACTGGAATCGCGGGTATTTCTTCTAACGGTTTTTCCTGTATAACTGGTTCATCCTATTTAGCAAGGGCAAGTCTTCCCTAATATTTACATTTAAACTACCTAACTGTTTAGGCTGACGTTCGCGCTCCTTTTCGACGAATTTTTCGCCTACTTCAGGTTCGATTTTTACTACAAGGAGTAACTTTTTTATTTCCTAAATTTTCGGTGTTTACACGAGTATTTAATTTTTTAATATTATTCTTTTGTTTTTTTGTTTTTTCATCGGCCCTGTCATTCCGAAAAAAATCTATCCTTTGTCAGAACCTCATTTCTTAGTTTTTCGGCTGCTGGTTAGGATTTGAGTTGGAAGGACGTGGTTTATTGGAGTTTGGGTAATTAGAGTTACTTGGGTTTTGAGCATAGGATCTGTGGACTGGTGGGTTATTCCGAGGTGTGAAATTATGCCTATTTTGCGTTTCCTGAGCGTCCTGGGGTCTACTTCGCCGATTTTCCTCTATCATGTCTACATTATTTAAGAACTCTATCGCGTCTTGAATGGTTTCGCTAGGCTTACCTATGCTGGCTAATCTTATTTGCTCGCTGAAATGTTGCATCACCGTGAATACAAGGAAACTTTCAGGTAGGGGGGTTCTAAATCTCGCGCTTTGTTTACTACCATACAGAAATATTCGGTTCTGCTAGCGTTTCCCCTTTCTACATACCTATTATTTTCTATATAATTCTTGACCGCTTTTTGTTTTTGGAGCGACCAGTAATTACTCAAAAATGCCTCCCTAAACTCGGCATACTTCATCTCTTCGCGGTCTGTTATATTAAACCATTCGAGTGCGTATCCCTTTAGATGGCGTCTTATGAATTTTATTTTTTCCCTATCTTCTAAATAAGGATTCAACTCGTCCATATACCCTTCTATTTCTCTTAAAAATTGTTTCGGCCTCTCTTTACCATTTCCCCAAAATTCAATTTTATTGATTTCGCTGTCAAACCGCGGCATTACAATTCCTACATCCCTACTCCCACTTCCCTGGCTTATCACGTTTCCTATCTTCTTTTCAACGCTCTGCACCCGACTTTCCATTGTTCGGAACCCTTTGTCTACGTTATTTTTCATGGTGGTTGTGGTTTCCTCCAGAAAATGGATAGCGCCTTCAATTTCCCTAATCTTCTCTTCTCCCTTGGTGTGTTGTTCCTTACACCTCACGCTTTCTTCCTCCAGGCTTCTTTCCAGGTCTCCCAGCTTTCCAGAAATAACTTTGTATAACTCTTTTTGTTCCTTCTCTCGCTGTAGCCTTTCTGCCGCTTTTTCTTCCCGGATTTTTTCATCCTTGAGCCGTCTTCTTTCCTCTTTCCTTTCCCGTTCTTCTTGTTCCCTCTTCTCCCTGGCCTCCACCTCTTCTTGCTTTTCTTTCCGCCTGGCCTCCTCCCCTTCTTGCTTTTCTTTCCGCCTGGCCTCCTCCCGTTTCGCCCTGGCCTCCAGTTCTTCTTTATCTTTCTTCGCCCTTTCTTCCTTATCCTTTTTATATTGTTCGAAGAACTCTCTCATCGCCTTATCCGCCATTTTAACTTATTGCTTGTTTAATTTGTTTTAATTATATTTAATTGTTTTTAATTGATTAATTTTGTTTTTATCTGTCGCGTCGGAAAACTCCCAATTATTTTTAATTAATTTTTTACCTATTTTTTAGGCCTACGCCCCCCAAGCTTCCAATTTTACCGCGACAAATTAAATATACTGGTTAATTATTATTATTTGTTTAATTTATTCACTCCCCCTCTGAACCTTAATACGACACGAAACCGGGAAATATTTCAGACACGGGAAATAGCAGTAGTATGGCTTAATATTAAACACAATTCTAAAGCTAACATATACAGTTTTAAGCACAAATAATTTTACGTTATTTCTTTGACTGATTTTTACTTTTGGTTAACTTTTTAACCACAAGTGAAATCGGCCAACACCGAAGGGCGCCAATTCTACAACGAATATTCTTTTTAGAAAATTCTTCGTTGGAGAATAAGTTATTTCCACCTACTGGAAGTCTTATAGGCAATCTCACTTTGTTTGGCCTAGGTGAAATAACTATGTGTCGAATATTCAGTTCACTGACTATTCTGACAAAAAACTTTACTTTATACTTCCAGTAATCTATTTTTGATTTTAGCTCAGTTAGAACACAAGTTAATAATTTTACTTTTTGTAAACCTCTGAAGAGTGAGTACACTGGAACTAACCTTGTAAACTGCTTATTTGTGCTTGCAATTATTTTATGAAATTCCACTTTATCAATTCTTAATCTAAAATTCATAAACTATTGGGATATTTGAATATTAGGTGTTTTTGTAAATAATAACCTTTTATTTTAACAAAATAAAATTTTAATAATTTCTTTTTTCTAATTTTAAACATAAAACAAAATTCTTGTATTTAATATTTTTCAAACAAACCAAATAATAACTTTCTTCTCAAATAAAATAATAATTTTTTAAACTATAAGGCAGAACTAACCTCTTAATTTATTATAGTTTATTTTAATATTTTATTACTCAGTTGAATCTAATTTATACTTTAATGAATATTTGAATTTGAATTTACGATTTAATGAATTTACTTTTTTAATTAATTACAAATATTTCTTAATCTAACATCCTAAGTAACCCAGTATTTAAAATAAATTTATTTGAATTTACTTCAGGCAATTTAATAGGGACTAACGTATTTTACGCTTCTACCGACCTTTTCACACTTGTCCAGGCGTCGCGACGTTTGTGGTGAAATCCGCGAACGCTGTATAGTGATGATAAGCTACAGATGTTCTGCGTGCTGATAGAGTTGTCTTGTGGATGAAGGTGGAGTCCTGTAGGGTTGTCTGGATGTATGATGGATGGCTTCTTAAAGATGGATGCGGTGATGCCGTGTCTGCAATCCCGGTTCGTCTACTCCCTCGTAGCTACAGTTGCATGTCCTAGTGGTCGCCTGGTGGTGTCCTGGAGTCCTGTCTGGAAGCTATACGAATCACTCCATGTATCAGCTGTCTTTTAGGCTATGTTTTTCCTCCAGAAAATCCCATGTTAGGCCAACTTTGTATAGACTAAGTTGCCACTGAAGTTCTTGTAGAGTTGAGGCGGTGTCTATTGCTGCATCCCAGATGGAAACCGCAATGACGTATCTCCTTACTTGTTATAAAATTTTTAAAGTTTAACGAAGAAAATACTTAGCTTCTAGCACGCTAAAGTATTTTATAAAAACCAAGTATCTGCTCCTGATGCGTCAACTTACATCGTAAAAGTAATAAGCCTTAGCCTTGATGTATCACTTACATCGTAAAAGTAATAAGGCATAGCCTTGATGTATCACTTACATCGTAAAAGTAAAAAGCCATCTCGAGTCTCCCCGAGCAATCGTTTATATAAGGTTTTTCGGCACTATTTCATTGCAAACTTAAGCTTTCTACCACTGTATTTCCGCAATGCTTTAAAATAAATTTTTTCGCCAATTTCAAACTTCTAATCTACGTAACTTTTCATCCTGAATTTTATTTTAATTTTTTCATAATTTTGTAACTTGATTTAGCCTTTGTTTTAATTAAGTTTCTATTGTTTCTTTGAGTACGCCCATTTTCGTAAGCTGGTAACCCTGTTCTCCTTCCATCCGTCTCGTCTTCGGACCGCCCCTCTACTGTCTTGCGTTCTTATCTCGCTTCCCGCAGTTTCATGCTATGGAAACTCTTTTTCTATGTAACTCCTCCAGAGTTTTTCCGATTTTCCTGAAACTAACATCATTTTCCTCAGCTCGTTGTTACCTTTCCACACGAACTCGAAAGACGTTCGTACGACTCTTGGTTCGCGTACACGACCCGCGCGCGTTTTTCCGCGGCGATTTTTCCCGGAAAATTCTTAAATTTCCACTTCTTTCAGTTTTTCTTTTTCTCACTTTTCTTGTCCATTGGTTTTCATTCACTAGCCGGATTTTCATCTCATTTCTGCTTTTGGTCGTCTTGCTGTGAGGTTAGGGACTTTAACGATTTTTCACAAACTGGGGTTTTACTTTACTCCCGAAACATATTTCAAACACTGGATTATTTTTACATAACTACTTCATTTACATACCATTTACTATTTTGGATTGTTAAAAGTTTGAGTTTAAATTTTCGATTAACTGTAAAGGTGCAAATTCTATCTCCTTTTTCCTTTCATAAATTTTCTAGTTTTTCTTTTACATTATAAATTACATTTATCAATACTAAAACTTGTTTTAGTTAGAATTTAAAAAACTTTATTTTTAATCTACTTTTTTATCCTTTAAACTTTATGAATTACCATTAACTTTTTTATATGACAACATTTCGCTAAAACTTATTTCACCTTTATTTTAGGTCTTTTTAAGAAAAGCATAAAAAACCTTTTCTTTTTTAAATTAGAGGAATTTTGAAAATTTTCTCATTCTTTAAAAGCTCGTATCTTACGTAACTTTGTGATTTTTTAATATCTAATCTTGCAGTAAATACACCCGCGGTTAGCGTAATGCATTTCCCGAAGATTTCTATTTTTTATTCAAATCTTGGATTTTGGTTTCCCGTAGGAATCTTTTAAGTAATTTTTATAAGTTCCCATTCCTTTTCAGACAGGCAGGGTCCAAAAGTTTAATTCTACCCGATAACAGACCGCCCGCGTGTACATGCTGATCTCGTGACCTACATTCGGCTTCAACTCGTGGCAAGTCCATATTATTCAAACTTTCAAAATTAATTGCAAATTTAAACTCAAGACCTACAACGAGTTTTGTCCGTTGTAAGCTACCCCTCTTAAGATATCTTGTTTGATCGGCTCCGCCAAAAACCCAAGATATTGAAAACTTCTAAATATATTAACATTCCTTTTTCATTCTCCTCCTATCTTATTACATTCTTATATCTAGTTCTGCCTTCCTAATCTAACAATTTACATATCACATATTCATAATATTTTTATACATTTCATACTATACTTTTCATTGTTCTTCTTATTCTCCATAATCTAAAATTACATTTACACAATATACCATGGTATACATTTCCTTTTGAAATGCTCACTGGATGAGTTCACTTCCACTGAAAACACATGTTTATACTGTACACTACTTATATAAATACAGGGACACATTTTAATTTGCCTGATAACAAACTAACAATATTTTACTGGGTTACGCTTTCATACTACTGTTATTTCCCCGCATTCATACTTCCCGAATTTTTATAATCCGCGTTTTATTCGTTTTACATTATTTTACCCTTTATGGTTTGACAATTTTTTATTCATTTGCCTAAGTGGCTTCCACTTCAATAATTGAGAGTTTTTTTTTCTTTTTTCTTTTTTTTTAAATGTATTAATTAGTTTTCCTTTGCTTTTTCCTAGTATCTTCCTTTATAATTCTCCATTACAGTTTTCTTTCCTTAAGTTATTCCTAGGTTATAGCCTAATTTCTTCCTTCCAGAATCTTAACTACTTAGACTCTCCTAACTAATTTTACGCATAATTAACTTTTTTCCAAGTAATATGCAACCCCTATACACCCCTGACTCGTGTATTAGGACATTCCAGGCTCCTGACTTGTTTGTAGATTGCATTCAAACATTTTCTTCCTGGATCTGTACGTATAATTTACTTTAAAACAACAAGCAATATCTTTGCATGTATTCGAAAAGTGCTTAGGCCTTTCACTGTATCTATCAACGCGTTGGGTTATTTACCTAGGCCTACTTCATTCATTGCAGTGTGCCGTGTTCTCTCTTCCCACTGCCTGACCTTGATCTCGTTTCCGCTCAGCTGTTTTCAAACATCCCCTCCTTGCTAATTTGTTCTCTGCCCATTACAATCTCATCGCACCGCTAGTGTTTACATTTCACATCAAAATATTTACTTTTGGGATTCCCCAGTATGGCTAATCAGTTTATGCATTAGGCCTACCTTTTCTTCAATACAATAATATTTACAGTTTTATTTTATTTTTTTATGACAACTTAACTTATTGAACATATGGTTTGAGATCTCGAACATCGTATTTTCCCTTTATTCTTCCTGTAACCCGGTCTTCTACGATATAGGTTTTATTTCCTACTCTTTCATTTATTCGGAAAGGTCCTGTGTACAATAGAAACAGTTTCCTGGTCTCGCCTTTAAATTTACTCGCCATAATGCTAGTGTTCTGTGTTACTAACACTAAATCCCTACATTGAAGTTTGTAAATCTGCGACCATGGTTTTGTTTGGCAGCTCGTTGGTTTCCGGCCCTTATGATCCTGGCCTGGCACTTCTGGTGTTTTTCGCGTACTGCTTCTTCTCTTGGATTTGGTTGTTCCCTCGGAAAGACTTCATCCCACACGTACCTCGCCTCCTGGCCAAACTGTATCTCCTAAGGGGTGTATCCTGTGGTGTCGTGTGGCGTTGTGTTTAGAACGTCCTGTATATATTCCAGGTATTGTTTCCAATTTGCCTGTCGGTTGTAGTAATATGTTCTAAGCATTCGTACGATTTCTCGGTTCACCCTCTCCGCCAGATTTACTTGTGGATGTCTTATAGGAATTAGTACATGCCGAACTCTTTCTTCCTGGATCCACTCCTTCCAATTCCCTGAAGTAAACGCCTTGCCATAATCTGTTAGAATACTTTCGGGCTTGCCAACTTCTGCAAAGTACTGCCTCATTTTATCTATACTGTTTTCGGTCGTAGGATTTCTTACTGTGTATAGTTTTACATATTTAGAGAAAATATCCACTACCACTAATATATGTTGTACATTTCCTAAACCTCTTGGTAGTGGTCCTAAGAAATCAATCGCCACTACTCGGCCTATATTATTTGTTATTATTGGCCTACTTTGACCTATTAAATATTGGTTCGGGTATTTCGCTCTTTGACAAATATCGCATTTCCTAATCTCTTCCATAATTCGATTGTTCATATATTTAAAATGCCACCTATTTTTAATCATGTTATATATCTTATTTCTTCCTGCGTGACCATATGTTTCGTGTACTTGTTTTATGAATTCTTTTACCGTGTTCTCTGGTACTACAATTTTCAATATTCCATTTATAAATTTACATAATACATTATTTTCATTCTATAATCTACTTTATTCACAATATCCTGTATTACTTCCAAGCATTCAGGGTTTGCCATCTGTCTGTTTCTCCAATCCTGCAATAATTGTGTAAAACCTAGATTCATCCTTATTTCTTGGATTCGCACTCTCCGTTGGTCTTCCTGTCCTACGCTGTTTTCATACATTCTGCTTGCTATGTCGCAAGGGATGTTGTCTTTTCCCGCGCAGTGCATTACTCTGGGGTTGTACTCTTGGATTCCCAATATCCATCGTGTCATCCTACTGTTGCCGAACTTGCAAGACGTTAAGAACTTCAGTGCCATGTTATCCGTAATGATCGTTAAGGGTGCACCTACAATTAGTGGTCGAAACTTTTTCAGCCCGTGCACAATCGCCAATAGCTCCAGCTCACATATGGTGTAGTGTTTTTCATACGCTTTGAGTGTTCGGCTCACAAAACCTATCACTTGGATATGCCCGTTCGCGTCTAGCTGGTAAGTTGACTTGCTATTGCTCCTGTACTCGCATCCGTTTGCAAAATCGTTTCTTTCCCTTCTTCTGGATGGGCTATAACTACGGATTCCCTGAACAGATTCTTAACCTCCTGGAACGCCTGTCGCATGTCCGATTACCACTCCCACTTCTTGTCCTTTCGCAACAGTTGGTATAATGGTTTGGTTGCCGCCGCATACTTTGCTGTAAACCTTGAGTAGTAGTTCACAAACCCCAAAAATGATTGCAGTTGCTTTACACTACGCGGTTCTGGAAACTCCTGTATAGTAGATAGCTTTTCCGGATCTGTGCGTATCCCCGATGGTGCAAATATAAACCCCAAAAACTTCACCTCCTCCTGGAAAAATATTGTTTTCTTAGGGTTTATGGTTAGTCCGCCATCTTGAAACTTCTGGAATATCATTTCCAAATGCTGTAGGTGGTCTTCAAAAGTCTCGCAAAGGCAGAGTAAATCGTCTACATAATTCAGAGTAAATCCTTCTACCTCACCTCCTAATGTTAAATCTACTGCTCTCACTAATCCTGCTAAAGAGTTCTGTAAACCGAACGGAAGTACTTTAAAATTGTACACCTTGTTATCAAAAAGGAAACCAGTATACTTCCTGGACTCCTGTGTCAATGGTACCTGCCAGAAACTTGACGTTAAATCTATTTTGGAAATATATTTAGTGCGTCTCCCTTTCCTTAAAATGTCTTCTATAGGTGGCGCACTCTCATAATCCGGAACTATAATCTTATTTAACTTCCTAGCGTCCATGCACAACCTAATGGACCCATCCGGTTTCACTACCTTAACCATAGGATTGATGTAAGGTGTCCGCGATCTCTCTATTATATTATTCTCTAACATTTGTTCTATTTCCTGCCTTACAAGCTTTCGATGATTCATGGGGATTGGGTAATTACGATTCACAAAGGTGTCTGTTGCATTAACCTTCAACTCATGAACGTAATTTTTACAAAGTCCCTGCAATTCAGAAAAAACTGTATGATATTTTTTTATTAATTTTTGCAGTAGGCCTTCTTGTTGTTCCGTTAGTATAGTACCATGACTATACTCCTTTGTCAAAGTTATCCTATTACATTTCTTCATTGGAACCGCTACATGCCCTTTTGCTCGGGTTAACGCCTCCCCACCTTGTCTAAGTCCACACAGCTGATTTTCTATTAGGCCTACTTTCACTTTGTACCTAACGTGTTTCCTACTTAACCTTGTCTTATTTACATCAGAAGTAGCAGTGTTTTTAAATCTAACTTTCGATATTTTTCCACGCATATTTAACAGTGGATTTAGGTTACGTGTCTCTGCTCCTCCTAGATATTAATTCTTTATGTGCTGGTTTATTGTTTTTATATTTTTTATTATTCTTATTACTCATCGAGTGGTCGGAAAAATTGCAGTGTAGTGTAGTGCTTGACTTCCCCTTATTTGGATTACAACGTTTACTAGAATATTCACAGTTATGGATACATTGATTGCGCCGCGACGCTTTGTTGGTAATTGGAATCTTTTCACCTACATACCTAACATTAATTGGAACATTAATCCTTTTTAATGCCCTATTACGCGGAATCTTGTCCGTGGCTTCTTTTGATAGCATCTTCGGTACGATATTTTGTTTGGCTTTCTGCCCCTTCCTACGTTGAACTGACACCTCCCTCGATATCATTTTATTCAAATTTTATTCAACCCGTCTTCGATTTGTATCCTAACCTTTTTTGCTTTCCTAGCTGTTGTCTCCGGCTTCCTGTCTTGACTCCTACCGCACTTCCCTTCCATTACATCATTAATGCCTGTCTCACCTACTTCCGGTCCATTAACGATTTCAGCTTTGTTTACTAACTCGTTCATACTACTTTGATTAATATTTACTTTATTTGTTTTGAGTTTAGTATTCGTTGCCTCGATTTCGTCGGATTTAATTACCTCCGATTTAATTAAATTGCTTTTTTTATTGTTTTTATAGTATCGGGAATTAATATTAAAACATTTTCCTTTTAACCGTGTTATTGCAACTTTTTTATCAATAAACGGGATTTTAATATTCTCCTGACCTATTTTGAACATTGAAAATTTTTCTTGCATGTTTATTTTTGCCTGTAAACTATATAAAAGGTCACATCCCATAATTATCCTAGATTTTAGACCTTTTACTACCAAAAATTGTAAATCTACGCTTTTTTCAACCAGTTTAACTTCGATTAGGACTTGCTTGCTGATTTTTTGCACCTTCCCTTTTAATGCACCAATTATTTCCAAACACGCTACCGGTAATTCTAAGATTTTGACATCTTCCGCCTTCAATTGCTCGAGGTAATCTTGCTGGATAACGCTTACTTCGGCTCCGGTGTCAATTTCCATGTAACTAGCATTCGTTCCAAGTTCTACTGGAATCGCGGGTATTTCTTCTAACGGTTTTTCCTGTATAACTGGTTCATCCTATTATCTAGCAAGTCTTCCCTAATATTTACATTTAAACTACCTAACTGTTTAGGCTGACGTTCGCGCTCCTTTTCGACGAATTTTTCGCCTACTTCAGGTTCGATTTTTACTACAAGGAGTAACTTTTTTATTTCCTAAATTTTCGGTGTTTACACGCGTATTTAATTTTTTAATATTATTCTTTTGTTTTTTTGTTTTTTCATCGGCCCTGTCATTCCGAAAAAAATCTATCCTTTGTCAGAACCTCATTTCTTAGTTTTTCGGCTGCTGGTTAGGATTTGAGTTGGAAGGACGTGGTTTATTGGAGTTTGGGTAATTAGAGTTACTTGGGTTTTGAGCATAGGATCTGTGGACTGGTGGGTTATTCCGAGGTGTGAAATTATGCCTATTTTGCGTTTCCTGAGCGTCCTGGGGTCTACTTCGCCGATTTTCCTCTATCATGTCTACATTATTTAAGAACTCTATCGCGTCTTGAATGGTTTCGCTAGGCTTACCTATGCTGGCTAATCTTATTTGCTCGCTGAAATGTTGCATCACCGTGAAAGAAGGAAACTTTCAGGTAGGGGGGTTCTAAATCTCGCGCTTTGTTTACTACCATACAGAAATATTCGGTTCTGCTAGCGTTTCCCCTTTCTACATACCTATTATTTTCTATATAATTCTTGACCGCTTTTTGTTTTTGGAGCGATCAGTAATTACTCAAAAATGCCTCCCTAAACTCGGCATACTTCATCTCTTCGCGGTCTGTTATATTAAACCATTCGAGTGCGTATCCCTTTAGATGGCGTCTTATGAATTTTATTTTTTCCCTATCTTCTAAATAAGGATTCAACTCGTCCATATACCCTTCTATTTCTCTTAAAAATTGTTTCGGCCTCTCTTTACCATTTCCCCAAAATTCAATTTTATTGATTTCGCTGTCAAACCGCGGCATTACAATTCCTACATCCCTACTCCCACTTCCCTGGCTTATCACGTTTCCTATCTTCTTTTCAACGCTCTGCACCCGACTTTCCATTGTTCGGAACCCTTTGTCTACGTTATTTTTCATGGTGGTTGTGGTTTCCTCCAGAAAATGGATAGCGCCTTCAATTTCCCTAATCTTCTCTTCTCCCTTGGTGTGTTGTTCCTTACACCTCACGCTTTCTTCCTCCAGGCTTCTTTCCAGGTCTCCCAGCTTTCCAGAAATAACTTTGTATAACTCTTTTTGTTCCTTCTCTCGCTGTAGCCTTTCTGCCGCTTTTTCTTCCCGGATTTTTTCATCCTTGAGCCGTCTTCTTTCCTCTTTCCTTTCCCGTTCTTCTTGTTCCCTCTTCTCCCTGGCCTCCACCTCTTCTTGCTTTTCTTTCCGCCTGGCCTCCTCCCCTTCTTGCTTTTCTTTTCGCCTGGCCTCCTCCCGTTTCGCCCTGGCCTCCAGTTCTTCTTTATCTTTCTTCGCCCTTTCTTCCTTATCCTTTTTATATTGTTCGAAGAACTCTCTCATCGCCTTATCCGCCATTTTAACTTATTGCTTGTTTAATTTGTTTTAATTATATTTAATTGTTTTTAATTGATTAATTTTGTTTTTATCTGTCGCGTCGGAAAACTCCCAATTATTTTTAATTAATTATTTACCTATTTTTTAGGCCTACGCCCCCCAAGCTTCCAATTTTACCGCGACAAATTAAATATACTGGTTAATTATTATTATTTGTTTAATTTATTCACTCCCAATCTGAACCTTAATACGACACGAAACCGGGACATATTTCAGACACGGGAAATAGCAGTAGTATGGCTTAATATTAAACACAATTCTAAAGCTAACATATACAGTTTTAAGCACAAATAATTTTACGTTATTTCTTTGACTGATTTTTACTTTTGGTTAACTTTTTAACCACAAGTGAAATCGGCCAACACCGAAGGGCGCCAATTCTACAACGGATCTCTGGTTCGAGAATTAAGTTGTAGAATAATTTGTTTTGGCCA
>JAGFPH010021291.1:0-13468 GCA_018207615.1 Philaenus spumarius | reverse complement strand
GAAAATTACATAAAGAAAATAAAAATCGGACCACCCAAAACAAAATGGCGGCCCTAAACGTGTTGAAATAAATCGACATAAAGTTGCTAATATCTCGAAAAGGAAGAGTTTTAAAAAAAATCAAGAGACATAAATGTTTATTTCAAAGTGCTTGACCTAAAAAATTGCGTCCAAATCGATTTCGTAAATTTTAATTTTACTCCTCCATTTTGGAAAATTTAGTAAAAAATAAAATTTACGAAATCGATTTGGAGCAATGTTTTAGGTCAAGCCCTTTGAAATAAACAGTTTTTGTCTCTTGAAATTTTGTCTAAAATGTCTTCCTTTTCGAGATATTAGCAACTTTATGTCGATTTATTCAACACGTTTAGGGCCGAAATTTTGTTTTGGGTGGTCCGATTTTTATTTTCTTTATGTAATTTTTCTAGTCTTTAATAGACCTTTAAAATGAGGTATAACATGGCCATACTTCCCATTTAAAAATGTTGAGTTGCCCCCGAAATCGACCATTTTTGGGGGGACACTCAAAATTTCCGATAACGTCAAAAGATACTTTTGATTAAGTTAGTATCGTTCCCCAAAAGATATGTGTTTGTTTTAACAAGCAAAAAAATTAAAGGGGGGGACGGAATTTTTACACACAGTATCTACAGAGAAAGCTGTATTGAACTAAACATTGGGTTTTCACTTTCTCATTGTTTATAGTTCAAACTCAAGAATAAACAAACCGTTTATGTGAGTATGTTATTAGGACTAAGTCTTTTATCGAATTTTTTTCTAAAATAACAATATTAGAAATAAATACAAATGCGACTGAGAGTGTTCAATCTTTTGGTTTTAACCTATGAATATTGATTACATATACATAGTGCTTAAGAAGAAAGTTTTTATTAATTAAGACACTATCTAAACTCTGTGTCAATTTAGTTGTCACTTCTATAGACAATTAAGCTGATATTAAAGCAGCTTTTTTAGTTCTCTTAAACCAAAATAGGACTGTTAATTGGGTTTCCTCTATGCCGACTAAAAGTCAATTTAAATTTATAAAAGTGAATGAATTTAGCTACACAACTTCGGTTAACGTCAAGTTTAAATTGTATAAATAATTACCTATTGGAAATATTATTTTGTAAAAGAAATATATTAAATTAATTAACTATTCAGAGAATGAATACAAGTCATTTGAAATAACTAAAACAGAGGGAGGAGACTTTTTAAGTGCAACATGCATGGGTAAATATGTAAAATACACAGCGTTAATTATTTATTCCCTTGAAACTTATTTAAGTGAAAATTTCTATTAGCCCATTGGACACTTTTTTGCCTTTGTATTCGCGTACCGTATCGCACCGTACCGCCTCGATATACAAGGGTGCTGAAAAGTCCGGAAACACCCCTGAAACTATTTAGTGGGTAGAGAAAAACCAAATTCATAAAAATGTTTATAAGACATACAAATATACTTTTTAATGTATGGGGCAACTTTGCCCCCCCATTCAAAATTGTAAATTTTGTGGGTTGCTAAATCTTTTTAAATGTAGACCCACGTCGTGTGACCCTCATTTAAAAGATATCGATTAAAGAAAATCAACAAAATAAACTACAGGTTTAACAGTACTGAAAACGGCGGTAGTTTTTTTTATTAATACTTTTAAAATGAAGGGTCACACGATAGGGGTCTATATGAAACAAATTTGAGACCATCAAAAACGTTCAGTTTTGTATATCAGGGCAAAGTTTCCTCATACATAAAAAGTAAAATTCTATGCCTTATAAACGTTTTATTAATTTGGTTTTTTTCTACTCACTTAATATTTGCAGGGTTGTCTCCGGACTTTTCAGCACCTCTGTATACCTTTTGTGTACAGATATTTAGCAGAAAATAACATATAAATCATACTCTCACAGACTACTTAAACAGATATATAAATAGATTTTTTAGCCTTATAACTGTGTTGTGACAGGTGTTTGTCTGTAGGCTTTTTGAACCGTAGTAAAACCCCATATTTTGAACTGCCTCCATTACTCTTTTCCTGTTCTAGGAGCATAATTTTTTGGGTAGGTCTAAACGTAACTAGTTTGATATAAACTGTTTCTATTACCTTATTACAATTCCCTTTATGTGGAGCTCTACTTCTTTCCATTTCTCATCGACCTCTAGCATTATGTCAATCGTATTATGTTTGACATTTTCCCTAGAGAGCTTTTAATATCTCCATTTTTGTTTTAATATCCTTGAATACGAATAGCGTGTGTTCTGCAACGTCCCTTTCCTCAGTGCAGATGGCATATGAGCTTCTTTCTAGTATCTTAAATCTACTCAGGTAGTGGTTAGAACAGCCGTGTCCATGTGTCCATCTTCCATTATCCTAATTTCCCCAGTGATCCTGCTACTTCATAATGATTCTTCACCAAGCTAGCTTTTTGCTTGGTGTGTTTAACCATCTGTACCCACTTCTAGGAGCCTCTTTGTCTTGAATTGAGTTTAGCGTATACTTCTCTCCTTTCTTCCACTAGAAGTATACGCTAAAATCATGTCCTGTTGGTGGGGTATACGCTAAAACAGATCAATAGTGTTTGTTCTAAAAAACGAAAACACAAAGTTTTTGGTAAATCAAGTTTACATTTTCTTTTTTATTATTTACAGGTTTTAAAATCGCCCCCCTAGATATGCAATGTCTTTTCTGCCTTTTCTTCCTCCCTCGTCTTACTGGATATCAACAACCTTATATACTTGTATTTCACTATGCGTACGATACTCTGAAGGGTCACTTCTATGATGTTTGATGTTCTAATTGTCTGATGTTTAATTGAGTTGGAGTCAAAGAACTCTCATTATGAATACATTTATAGCTAGTCCTACCGCTGACTTAATCACATTTCTTCCTGTGAGTATTGTTTTAAAGCATTTAGAAGAAACATACAAAAAGTATCTATTTTTCTAGATTTTAAGTAAGTAGCGCATTTAAAGTAGTTTACTTGTAGACAGCCTTTTATAAATATCCAACATATTATGTGCTTCAACTTTATTCTCATTGAGTGAGTTTTTTAATAATTTCTGAATGTTAGCTTCGCATTCGTTGACATACAATGATAAAAGGGGACAATCACTTACTTTTTAATTTCACTGGTATTGCCAATATTATGTACTAACTGGCCCGACCCGACTTTGCACGGATAGACAAATCAAAGTGAAATGTATATTAACAAAAAATATATTATATCAATAAATATATTACACTATGTATTTCTTATGGGGGTTTTTAGTAACTTTGAACCCCCCCCCCCCCAAACCTCAACTAAAATTTCGATTTTTTTAAAACTCTTTTTTAAAAGTCGGTGTTTCTTTTTAGTAACTTTGACACCCCAAACCCATCTAAAATTTCGATTTTTTAAAACCCTTTCTTAGCGAGTGCCTAGGGCCCTAGAGGAAGCTACATACCAAATTTCATTCCAATCCGTTTTTATGGTTTTTTGTAGTAACTTTGACCCCCCAAACCTCCCCTAAAATTTCGAATTTTTTGAAAAACTTTCTTAGCGAGTACCTACGGCCCTAGAGGAAGTTACATACCAAATTTCTTCCAATCCGTTCGATGGTTTTGATAAATCGTGATTTAGTAACTGTGACCCCCCACCCCAAAACCCCCCTAAAATTTCGAATTTTCGGAACCCTTTCTTAGTGCATGTCTAGAGCCTATAAAGAGTATTAGTGCCAAATTTCATGTTTGCAGAAACTGGGTTTAGAGAAACTGTGATGAGTCATTGAGTCAATGGTATTTGGCTTTTATAAGTATAGATTGCAGAATTACTATAGGCCTAGTATTTTATTAATTTGTTAATAAACAAACTTCACAGTTGACTGTCTGTCAAATATGTTAAATCAGATGAGGTGATTGACTATGAACAAAAAACATATGATTGTGAGGAATAGGGGTAGATAAACGGTAAAACTAAAGATGTATATAACAATAAGCTAGTAACTATTGTGTTCTCGATTGTATATAACACGCAATTATACCAATAAATTATTATTTATAATGGTTAACTCATAGGGTTTTGGGTTAAGACTGGATCAAGTTTATATAAAGTAATGGGACTTTGGTACTACTAAAACTAAATGTTTCCTCTATGTAGTTGTTAAAACTAAGTTCAGTTAACAATTTCTACATGAATTTATCATCAAGAATAAAATAAAAATTGTATTTATTTCTTATTATCAAAGAGCGTGTAATTATATAGCTCAATAGTACTAAACTTACCATATTTTTATAGTATAGAACACTTGCATCCATTACTTTTAATTGAAATCATCGGTAATCTTCAAATTTTCACCCATTTAAGGTTATTTATTTATTGTCTTGAGGAGAACTTATACTTTTCAAGATGGCGGCTAACTAAGGTACAGTAATTGTTGGCAAATGTCCCGTAACAAATAAAGAATTGGATGAAGGCCATTTGGTCATGACTACTATGCAAACTGTCAAATTATTTAGTAAACCGGTCACACAGTCTCTAGGAGTTCTCAAGGACACAAAAAATACTGTTCTTTCTAACACTCCTATTTAGTACTTATTTTATATCAATTGAATTATTATGCACGTTTTCATTTTGACAATCCCAAACTAATTCCCCTTTGCTTTAACACCAGTATATGCGTTTTATACTTGGCTTAGGAAATTGGAGTGACCCTTATGGTGAGACATAAGGTCGCGAGTAGTAAATGAGCACAGATCATGGTCCCCAGAACACGTTTTGGGTGTCATTAAAAATGTTAAATACCGGTACTCGTATATATGTATACAGGGTGTTTACATACTCCCTGGAAATATTTTGTGTATTTGTTCCTTAGGTCAAGACAATCAAAAAACGTCATATAAATATGGGTCTGAAATGCCTAGTTTTCTGTCTGTCCGTCTGTTTGTCTTTTTTACAAATTATTTTATAACTTGAGTACTATTTTAGATAAAAACTTCAAATTTGGCACGAACATGTACCTTGGTAGGTCAAACAAGTGTGAAAAATTCCGTTACGATGTCTTAAACAGTTTCAAGATGGCGGCCATTTAAAATCTTTAGTGTTAAATTTCACGAAAACCGTAATTTCTATAAAACATTTTTACAAGTAATAAAAAATGTAGAATTTTAAGACGAACAAAATCAAACTTTATTTGCTACAATCTGATAATAAATAACTGAGTAATGAGACATATACTGAAATAAATATCATAATTTGCACTAAACAACAATTAGCCGTGTACAGTTCTTACATAATTAGGTAAATGTCTCATTACTCAGTTATTTATTATCAGATTGTAGAAAATAAAGTATGATTTTGTTCGTCTTAAAAGTCTACATTTTGTATTACTGGTAACATTTTTTTAATAAAAATTACGGTTTTCGTGAAATTTAACATAAAAGGTTTTAAATGGCCGCCATCTTGAAACTGTTTAAGATATCGAAACGAAATTGTATACACTTATTTGACCTACTAAGGTACACGTTCGTGCCAAATTTGAAGTTTCTATCTAAAATAGTACTCAAGTTATAAAATAATTTGTAAAAAACACAAACAGACGGACAGACAGAAAACTAGTCATGGTAGACCCATATTTATATGACGTTTTTTGATTGTCTTGACCTAAGGAACAAATACACAAAATATTTCCACTTAGTTTGTAAACACCCTGTATATATGTGTTCGCACTCTAACGGCCGCATTTTAAGTCAATTTGGTTAAAATTTGGTACACACGTTGGTCTTCATCGCTCGGACGAGTTCGTTAACCAAAAATCCGACAAGTGTAAGTAACTATTTTTTCGGATTTTTCAACCTAGAATTACACTTTTCATCTAAAAAAAATAATGTAGGATATTATTCTGCAAATTTTGTACATAAACTGATAGCTCGCTTGGTTCCCACAAAATCGATCAAAACGTAAAATGCAATAAAAGTACCCGGTTCAGTCCACGTGGGCCGAGTTTGTACGATGCGAACGAAGCAAAGCAGTTCATAAACCGAGTCTACAAGGTCGAGGCGCAAACTAGCAAAGGGAATTTTTCCGCTGCGAGTGGAACGAAGCCGCTGCCGGGGGAGAAGGCTTATTTGCAAACAAATTCTACTAAAATAGTTCGTAAACAGAGGCACCTTCGTGAGTAGATACATTTCCCAAATAGTTGGTAGAAATCCTAAAACATATAAACTTAATTTCGTAAATTCGCTCAACTCACGTCAGCTCAACAAACCACCTTTCTTGACAACTTTAACGGTGAACTATGGTGTACCAAAACATATTCAGGGATTTCCAAAAATGATATAAACTTTTCTCACATAGCATTTGAACGCTCTTGTATAAGCCTCTTAGAAATAATTTCGAGTGTCTGACCTGTTTGTTTTAAAGTGCGTCGGTCACTAACATCACGGAAAAACAATTAACTGTCAATAGTACATAATTAAGTTTAGTTTGATATTTCTATCCATCATTGTTAAAGAGATATAAATCATATACTGGACTTAATTGTCGGCATGTATAAACAAATTGGCCTCGTTCAAAATATGAAGGTAGATCTGGGAAAGGGTACATACCTTTATTAGCAAATTTCCATAGGAAAAATGAGCTATGCAGTGGCCCTTATGGTAAGACCCAAGGTCGGGAGTAGCAAATGAACACCGATCATGGTCCCCAGAACACGTTTTGGGGTGTCATTAAAAATCATATATGTGTGTGTAAATATGTGTTCGCACTCTAGCGGCCGCATTTTTTGTTCGATTTTTTTTCAAATTTGGTACACATGTTGGTTGTCTACGTCGCTCGGAAGAGTTCGTTAGCCAAAAAAATCCAACAATCGAAAGCAGGTTTTTTGACCAGAAGTAACTATTTTTTGAGGTTTTTCCTACGAGAATGAATTTGCTTTTGAGTTTTTTCTACAAATATAAATGTAAGATGTTATTCTGCACATTTTGTTTTTTTACGCGACCTTATAGCTTGCTTGGTTCCCCCAAAATCGATCAAAACGTAAAATACCATTGAATTACCCGGTTCAAAGGCGTGGTGGGCCCTACCGTGGGGTTGGCGTGCGAAGCACGCAATGTTTTGTGTGTTGAAAATACTCCCAACATTCGGAATGGCGTACGAAGCACGCAATGCATTGTGTATTGAACACACTTCCAATAAGGGGGTTGGCGTGCGAAGCACGCAATGTTTTGTTTTTTGAAGATACTCCCAATATTCGGAATGGCGTGCGAAGCATGCAATGCTTTGTGTATTGAAGATACTACTAAATGCAGAATGGCGTGCGAACCATTTTGCAGCTATTCAGCCGCGTGTTGAATAGACCTATACCATAGGTTGACCTATAATACGTGTTGAACATATTCCTATAAACCTATTTTTGGAAGTTTGATCAACTCACGTCAGCGGTTCAGCTGCGTGGTCGAATTATTGAAGGTTGTAAATATATTTGTACAGAAATTTCTTTACTTTGGCTTTTAGTGTAAGAACATGTAGACCACGGTAATAAGTTAGTTAGTTCGCCAACCATGTAGCAATGAGCGTATGACTCAGCGTTATAGATAAGTTTATATGTGTTGTGTTTTATATGTTTTAATGTTTTGACGACCTTTACAGAGGGATAAACTGAAGATGGAGTTCCGACTCCGAAACGAGTATTAAGAAAAAGACAAACGAAATCACATGACGGAGCAGAAATAAGGTAATTTACTACTTTACATTGTTAACGATAATAAATCTTGTCTTATCATGTTCTTTTCTAAATTCTAAACTATTTATCTTATTTTGATAAATAAATATTTGCCCTAGTGGAGTTACCGTTTTGCCATAAAACAAATAGGCGGTTGTTAGGCACTATGAAATGTTTAGTAAATACACAACAGAATGTTTGTCACTATCGAGAAAGTTATACATTTTATGGGGTTTCTTTAAGTCTATGTACAATTTTATTGTAATTCTGAAAGGAAAAGAAAAGAGAGTTTTTCATAAATAAGTTAATGAAATAGTCGTTTTCATCAAGAAAATAAAAGAGATTACCAAATATGTAAAGTAAACACACATTTCAAACTCATAGTCAAGAAGTCAAGTAAGTAAAAGTAAGTGCTCAAACAAACTTGTTGATAGTTGATTCTCCTGTTGAAAAAGGTTTGACTTGAATTTCCCTTTTGTACCACATTCAGGTAACAATCGGGCGTAGTTATGTCGCCATCTTGGATAACACCGTTTGTAAATTTACAAAATCGTATAAAATGTTTTCTGTATACGGTGTACTTTGAGCTATTTCTCTATAAACCCCCCCCCCCCAAAAATAACAAAACAGTTTTGATAAATATCTCCATGTCATTGATATTAAACTGGTAGAGCAAAATATTTGCTACACACAATTTTTTCATAAAATCAATAACCATAAAAATAAATTAAATAAACATAAAATTATATTGACTTTACAAATAACAAACCAAAAATGACAATAATAAATAGAATGCATATTAATAGAATACAAATATTACATAACAGCAGTCAGTAGTAGGCGGTAAATGCAGAAATATTGAACAACTAGCTGTTGTACCCGTGGCTTCGCACACGGTCCAAAGTTTCGCCGCATAGTAATTAATGTTTATTCACCCCGATCCGGCTTTGCTCGGATAGACAAATCAAAGTTAAATGTATATAAGCAATAAAAACATATCAATAAATATAGTACACTATGTGTTTCTTGTGGAGATTTTTAGTAACTTTGACCCTCCAAACCACCCTAAAATTTATAATTTTTTGGAAACTTTTCTTAGGGAGCACCTAGGGCTCTAGAGGAAGCTACATAACAAATTTCATTCCAATCCTTTTGGTGTTTTTTTTTTCTAGTAACTTTGACCCCCCAAAAATCCCCTAAAATTTCCAATTTTTGGAAAACCTTTCTTAGCGAACGCATATGGCCCTAGAGGAAGCTACATACCAAATTTTATTGCAACCCGTTCGGTAGTTTTGGAGAAATCGTGATGAGTGAGTGATTCAGTCAGTGAGTGGTATTTGGTTTTATATAGCCTATATATAGATTTGAACTGGTTAAGAATGCCTGTAAATACTTGTGCATTTAAAATACATACCGGTAGCTTAGGTGAAGGAGGATATTCAATATGATAGTGGATCCTTAACACATTCACTGCTAAGCAAGTTTCGTATTTCCTATGCTATCAGCTGACCTTTTATTTTTTATATTTAAAGTCTAAATTAGTAGAAATCATTTATTTTTTATTTTTCAACCTTTCTACGTAATAATCACTGCTATTTTAAAGCGGACGTACATGTTCGTCCATAGCACATAGGCTTAAATTTGCTAGAAAACTATATATAAGACGGAAACAGTTTCATGCGACAGTTATGAGTGATGGATTTTAAGGTTATCCATGACTAAATCATACTCTATGATAAAACCTTTATTATTCAATTTTTACATTGAAATATTTTAAATACAATTGACTGTTTACATACAACAAAATTACACGTGTGACTGTTAAAGTGACGGCTTGCGTGTCGATTTATGTAGGATTACCCATGTATAAATCGGAATCTATTATAAAACCTTTGTTATTAATTCCTTTTACATTTTAATAGTTTACAACATAATCTAGAAATACTGAAATCGGCCTAGGCCAATGTTAAACGATTGTTGTTAAAGACAAAGAATGCATTTAGTTGTCAGAAATTAATAATTTAAAAAATACTATTTAAAAAGTAATAACTTTATGTAGGCATACATTACTATGTTGAGGAGATTTTTAACTTGGTAAATGTGTACTATTATAAAGATTATTTAGATATGATTTTGTATAACTGTAGGCATATTTGTGATATTTTTGTTATTTATATATTATATTTTTTATCAAAATACCAAACTCAATTTATAGGCATATTATAGCTGCTGTATCCGTTCTTCGCACGGGAATAATTCATGGTGTAAGCAGATAAGTATAATAGAATCAGTCTGATGGTAAATGTTGACAAATTGTAACAAATGGGTTTAAAAATGTTTATATTTACGTGTCACTTAAAGAGTGATCGAGAATTGTCAAAAACCTCTGACAGAATAACGTGTTTTTTCATTAAAAAACATGTTTTGACTCGTCACTCACTTATTTTACCCAATTTGAAGAAGTTAAAATTCGACTTGGTGGGGAGAGCCCACAGGGGCATATAAACTTTACCGTTGTATAACCCATATCTAGCAAAGATGGTGTGTCCTAAAGAGGGGTCAAGAATCGTCAAAAATGCTCTAGAACACACTGTTTTCGAGATATTGACGATTTTTGTGAAAAAACAATACGCTTTTATGAATACTATCGTTGCATATGTTTGGTTGGTCACAGTTAGTCTGGGGACCATGATCAGTGCTCACTTACTAAACCCAACGAAATGAATAAGCTCTCGAAGTTTCTGCATATCGTCGTGAATCACCCTGTATATAATATTTTTAATGACTTCCGTAAACGTGTTCAGGGGAACATGATCAATGCTCACTTACTACACCCAACAAAATTAATATTACATTGTCATCGGTCTTTGATAAGTGTGCAAAGTTTCAAAACAATTCGATTTTTAGTAGGGGGTGAAAGTAACGTCGTGTTTTGGGGACCATGATCAGTGCTCACTTACTACACCCAACAAAATTAATATTGCATTTTTATAAGTCCTTGATAACTATGCAAAGTTTCAAATCAATCAGAAATTTTGAAAAGGGTGAAAATTACGTCGTTATCTGGGGACCATGATCAGTGCTCACTTACTACACCCACCAAATTATTATTGCATTTCCATAGGTCCTTGATAAGTGAGCAAAGTTTCAAATCAATCCGACATTTAAAAAAAGGTGAAAATCACGTCGTGTTCTGGGGACCTAGATCAGTGCTCACTTACTACACCCAACAAAATTAATATTGCATTGCCATAGGTCCTTGATAAGTGTGCAAAGTTTCAAATCAATCAGACCTTGTGAAAATGGTAAAAATCAAGTCGTGTTCTCGGAACCATGATCAGTGCTCACTTACTACACACAACAAAATTAATATTGCATTGCCATTGGTCCTTGATAAGTGTGCAAAGTTTCAAATCAATCCGTTTTGTGAAAAGGGTGAATACCACATCGTGTTCTGGGGACCATTATCAGTGCTCACTTACTGTACTAAAAAAAATTTATATTGTATTGAAATAGCTCCTTGATAAGTGTGCAAAGTTTCAAATCAATTATACGTTTTAAAAGGGTGAAAATCACGTCGTGTTCTCGGGACGATGATCAGTGCTCACTTACTACACCCAACAAAATTAATATTGCATTGCTAAAGGTCCTTGATAAGTGTGCAAAGTTTCAAAACAATCAGCCGTTTTGAAAAGGGTGAAAATCACGTCGTGTTCTGGGGACCATGGTCAGTGCTAATTTACTACACCCAACAAAATTAATATTGCATTGCCATAGGTCCTTGATAGGTGTGCAAAGTTTCAAATCAATCAGACGTTTTGAAAAGGGTGAAAATCACGTCGTGTTCTGGGGACCATGATCAGTGCTCACTTACTATACCCAACAAAATTAATATTGCATTGCCATATTTCATTGATAATTAATTGTGCAAAGTTTCAAATCAATCAGACGTTTTGAAAAGGGTGAAATCACGTCGTGTTCTGGGGACCATGATCAGTGCTCACTTACTACACTCAACAAAATTAATATTGCATTGCCATTGGTCCTCGATAAGTGTGCAAAGTTTCAAATCAATCCGATTTTTTGAAAAGGGCGAATATTACGTCGTGTTCTCGGGACCATGATCAGTGCTCACTTACTACACACATCAAAATTAATATTGAATTGTCATCGGTCTTTGATAAGTGTGCAAAGTTTCAATTCAATCCGACTTTTTGAAAATGGTAAAAATCACATCGTGTTGTCGGGACCATGATCAGTGCTCACTTACTACACCCAACAATATTAATAGTTCAATTCTATCGGTCTTTGATAACTGTGCAAAGTTTCAAATCAATCAAAAGTTTTGAAAAGGGTGAAAATCACGTCGTGTTCTGAGGACCATGATCAGTGCTCTCTTACTACACCCAACAAAATAATATTGCATTGACATAGGTCCTTGATAAGTGTGCAAAGTTTCAAATCAATCAGATGTTTTGAAAAGGGTGAAAATCATGTCGTGTTCTGAAGACCATGATCAGTGCTAATTTACTACACCCAACAAAATTAATATTGCATTGCGATAGGTCCTTGATAGGTGTGCAAAGTTTCAAATCAATCAGACGTTTTGAAATGGGTGAAAATCACGTCATGTTCTGGGTATAATGATCAGTGCTCACTTACTATACCCAACAAAATAAATATTGCATTGCCATAAATCCTTGATAAGTGTACAAAGTTTCAAATCAATCAGACGTTTTGAAAAGGGTGAAAATCACGTCGTGTTCTGGGGACCATGATCAGTGCTCACTTACTATACCCAACAAAATTAATATTGCATTGCCATTGGTCATTGATAATTAATTGTGCAAAGTTTCAAATCAATCAGACGTTTTTTAAAGGGTGAAATCACGTCGTGTTCTGGGGACCATGATCAGTGCTCACTTACTATACCCAACAAAATAAATATTGCATTGCCATAAATTCTTGATAAGTGTACAAAGTTTCAAATCAATCAGACTTTTTGAAAATGGTAAAAATCAAGTCGTGTTCTCGGGACCATGATCAGTGCTCACTTAATACACACAAAAAATTAATATTGCATTGTCATCGGTCTTTGATAAGTGTGCAAAGTTTCAAATCAATCCGATTTTTTGAAAAGGGTGAATATCACGTCGTGTTCTGGGGACCATGATAAGTGCTCACTTACTACACCCAACAAAATTAATATTGCATTGCCATAGGTCCTTGATAAGTGAGCAAAGTTTCAAATCAATCCGACGTTTTAAAAAACGGCGAAAATCACGTCGTGTTCTGGGGACCATGATCAGGGCTCACTTACTACACCCAACAAAATTAATATTGCATTGCCATAGGTCCTTGATTAGTGTGCAAAGTTTCAAAACAATCCGACGTTTTGAAAAGGGTGAAAATCACGTCGTGTTCTGGGGACCATGATCAGTGCTAATTTAATACACCCAACAAAATTAATATTTCATTGCCATAGGTCCTTGATAGGTGTGCAAAGTTTCAAATCAATCAGACCTTTTGAAAAGGGTGAAAATCACGTCATGTTTTTGGGACCATGATCAGTGCTCACTTACTATACCCAACAAAATAAATATTGCATTGCCATAGGTCATTGATAATTAATTGTGCAAAGTTTCAAATCAATCAGACGTTTTGAAAAGGGTGAAATCACGTAGTGTTCTGCGGACCATGATCAGTGCTCACTTACTACACCCAAAAAATTAATATTGCATTGCCATAGGTCCTTGATAAGTGTGCAAAGTT